>JAPTHA010000001.1:12276961-12291077 GCA_029814585.1 Gymnapogon annona
TTTTTTCAACCCACAATGGCTGAAGGAGGCCAAGATATCTTTTGGTTACAGATTTAGTTACAACGCCTGCATGCCTGTGAACACCGCTGATCCAAGGCGTATGCGTGCGTGCCTGCGAACACTGCTGATCTACGGCATTTGTGTGCGTGCATGTGAACACCGCCGGCAGTGGCATATAATCCTGTGACTGATTGATGTCAGTTCCTTTTGTTTCTCTGTTATTAGTCTACAGAGTAGACTAATATAACTCTGTTGTAGGTGACTTTATGTTCAGGTGATGCAGTTGTATGTGTTTTGGTCTAAATACATCATACATGTGTAGAGCCATGGATCAGAATTCAGGTTATAAGAGGTGGATGAAGTCAGGTAGGGCATCACTGCAGGCCCAGGTCTGAAATGCATGGCCCACCACTGTACATGTATATGCAATCCTATTGCATCAAAGGACATGCGCTGTCTTCAGCATCTTCTCATTGAGCTGAACAGTCTATAATGATAATAATTATAAAAACAGCTTAATATGGTTTGTGCTTCATATTATAGGTCATGCTTTATCTTTGTTTCTGCCTGTACTAGCTTGCTGCATGTTATCTCCTGACATTTATTCATTACGGTTTCATGTCTAACACTCTAAAAAAGGAAATCTCTCAGAGCTGGTTCATAAGACGGTAATGGAGCACAGCTTATGATGTCTTTCAGACAAAAAACACTAACTCCCTTCCACTACCCTGTCATTCACAGACAAATACTTGGGCTTACTTGTGTTTCTGAGGCAGATCAGGGGACATGGGGGAGCATCACAGGCAATGAATCATCATGAAACTGAGGGGGTGTAAACCTCACAGGCCTCCTTGCAACCTCATCATATAGAGCAGAAGTCCCACCTCGCAGTCATCACCCTGACAGCTTAAATGCCCCATTTAGCACCCAGTGTTCAGATGCCTTTGCTTGTGTGTGAACACAGACAAAAAAAGCCTCCTCTACGCACCAGCATCTAAATACATTTACAGATACTATTCAGGAGGTGGTACCAGACAGAACCCTGCCCCCAAAACTCATGACTACAGTGACTAAATCCCATAAGTCTAATGCTTCAGTGTTGCTGTCAGCAATATAACTGACCCCAGCCATGAAAAATTGGTATTATATGGGTCTGGGTCACGCAAGGGTTGATCAGCTCTGATGTATGTACAGTGCAGAGTAGGGTGAAGAAGGAGCATGTGGATGAAAGGCTAGGAGTGAAATGAGACAGAATGTAATGTTTGTTATCCTCTTGGTAAATACAGAGATTAAGATCAAATTTCATCAGTACATGTTCGTACATGCAAACAGACTGTCTATGCTCAAAGAGACTAGAGTTCATTTTCTACATTCCCAGAAAGTTAAGTTATAGTTTTACATGAAATACAAACAACAAAAATACGTACTTGGAAAAAATTCAAGAAAAGCAACAAATCTTGAATTTGTTGCTTTTCTTGCTCTTCTTCAGTCTCTTTTTATTACCTTTTTAAAGACAGACGTGAAAGCTAAACAAATGTTCATTCTTAGTTTCTTTACTACCTTTGATTCACACTATGACTGATCCAGATTTATTCTGGATGAGGCATCTGTTTATACTCATGTTAGCTAGAATGAGTTTAAACAGATGCCTCTGAAAACACTGAGATGCTCACGACAGCAGTGAAGACACTGATTTACTGTTTCTCTGTCACATATGCTATTCAAGAGACAATGTAATATAATATATAAACCAGTAAGCCTGGTCATGTGTAGAACATACAATAACTTCAGACAGACCTCCTGTAAACTCTAATCACACTACCGATGTAAAGCTCTAAGTATTACCAGAACACAAACACAGAATATAGAAACTGTTCCAGATGTTGATATATACTGTTACACTGTGAAGGAACTATAAATGAGTCCTGTATTTCCAGACCTATTTACACACATACACACACACCTGCCTCCTTCTGCATGTGTCTCTACAAAACATGCATATACATTATATGCTGTTATGTTAAAAGCAAAGCTTGTATATCTCGGTTAGTGGACCGTGTTGCTTTTTTGCAGTGATATTCACATTCAAGATGTATTACAGCTGTCAGTTGTCAGTTTTTATCTCCCTCTGCAGTGAATATAAATCAAAATTATTTACCAAAAGGGAGTTTTTTCTCACGATTTTGCCCAAGGATGGTAAAAAAATCTACATAGTTCTGGTGAAGATAATTATATAATGCACCATTAGAGTACATTTCTGTGTTCTGTCTATTGCATACCAGTTAAGAGTAGACTACTAAATCAAAGTGCTGAGTGATACCCACAGATACTCCCTTTTCTGCAGTTCACCAACAATACACGTAGGATGACCTAAGAGAGGTTTGTGGGTAAGTAAGTCCAGGGCCTGCGGCGAAGTGAAGCCAAACAATAAGAGCCACAAGGGGAAAACGTGCTGGAGAGGACCCTCCAACCTCTACAGCCTAAACTAGGTCTTCCATTCATCCGCCAGAGACAATGGGGTAGAATGGGGGTGAACAAGTGGGTGAATGAGTGAAGAGTTTGGGGCTGTTGAGTGGCTGGTGCCGGGTCGGCTCAAAGATTTAAATTGTGTATGTGTGCATGTGTAGACTACATGGCTGGCTGGCAAAATCTCGATACATGACTTATACCTACAATCATACACAGCAACAAGGAGCCAGTACAACGAAGCCTTGCAACCTTGTTATGGGTTCTCCACACTTCAGATATGTCTCCCTAGTGAACATCTGTGCTTCATCAAAACCAAACAGCTCTGGTCTATTCATCTCCCACTCTCATAGCTCCTGAATGGTGATTTGATGTGTATTGTTAAGCCTTCTGGTCATGAACTCTGCTATGTGATATTTTACTCCCAGGGAGGTTTGAAAAAAAGTTAAATGGGCCTTTAGTACCACATTTGCATGGTTGATTACATGTCTAATGTTAGTTCTTTCCCCTGGTTCATCCATTCTGCTTTGCGCTGGGAAATTAAAATGAGTTACGGCTTCAGCTGCAGCTGTATGTAGAGGGTCGTCCCACTCGCCCATTTTCCCCTTTTGAATCATGGATAATATGCAGTTGTCCGAATCTTAATCCACTGTTTGTTGGAAACGACTTTGGTGAGAAGTTATTACTCTGTTGAATTATTCACAGACATGATCTTTTCAGACACGATGCACCCCCCCCCACCACCCCCCAAAAAGAAGAAAAAAACCCTACAAAGTCTGGCCCGAGACAATGAGCTACATGAACAATTTGGATGAGTCAATTGGCAACTCCCAGCCAAGTGCAGCCTCTCTTTGTGTTTCAAGGAGATAGTAGACACTGACGAGAAGAAAGCTAGAGGAACAGTTCATACTGACTGAGGAAAAGGAAAGGGTTGCACACAACAAAGTGAAAATCAAGAGATCGCCTCCATTTCCAAGATATGTTATTTCCTCTAATGTGTTGCTGTCTTCGCGCTTGTAGAGTATGAAATGTATGTGTGTAGAGCAGAAAAGGCCCGCTATCCCCCTCCTCAGACAAAGGCGCAGATGGCCAGCCCTACTCAGCTTTGGGGTGGGGTGCAAGCAGACGTCTGCGAAGGAGCGCCGTGCCCTCCCATGGAGTTCATTTCAGTTCCCTACTGAAAGAGCCGCCAGACAGGGGGGCCCTGCTTAAAACAAGAAGGGCTTAGAGACTGTGAACTCACCCCCAACAGCCCAACGCCTCCTCACCACTGGCCCGTGACCCCTCTGTCCTCACTGGGTCACAAGCTCAGTTACGAAGGTGGGAGGAATGCCAAGGAAACGAGAGGCACGGAGATACAGAGGACAAGAAAATCATAAAGCGGTTGTTTTCTGAACTAAAAAGAGTCCAGATTGTACTCCCTGTGTCACCACACCTGCTGATAAAACTGCTGAGGCATTCGAACCCAACACCCTTAATAAAACAGAATAAAACTAAATTTTCTTTTATCAAAGAGTTGCTCACTTGAGTTATATGTGAATTTGCAAATCGGAGAGAAGTGTCAAAGATAATAAATATCCTGTCCCCAAAGTGCAGGTGCGCTTTAAAAGCCACTAATTATTTATTATTCCGAAGGACCAATAAATTATGATAATCTACTTCACATGCAAAATCCAACAGAAGGAACAAAGGACAGTGAAGAAAGATGATGAAGAGGAAAGTGAGCTTTACTGAGAGAAGGTGTCCTGCATGTGGGGGTAAAACCTCTGTGGTTCTATAATCCCTCGCCAACTTGACCCAGAGTACTTTCGGCGCCTTGTTTTGGTTAATTTAACCCACATCAGTCAGTGTGTTCTTGTTTTGGAAGATCTCCCACGTCTGCTTGGATAACAAGGTCAAACTGCTTCCATGCCGTTGATTAGCAGCGAGCTGATCACGTACATGTTTAGGCTGCGCTGACATATGACAACACACATCGTCTACTTTCCCCTAAGCAGAGTTTGATTAAGGGCGGCATTCGATGAGGGATAATCTGCAGGTGATTATGTGTGGTAGATAGGAAAGAATAGAGGGGTGAACATTCATAATTCCTATGTAATACACAGCACTTAGTCCCTTTGACCCAATGACCCATATCCTGTCTTGTAGAAGGGAGAGCCTATATTGTGATACTGAAAGGCTTACAATGGCTTATCTGGAGGGACCTCAGGCACAGTGAAGCGGTTGTCAGCCCACTCCTGATCCATGGGGATTTGACCACAATATGTGCATTATAATGGGCAGTGGGATGTATGTAGGTGCCCTGGCAGCTGTCCCATGCCCTGAACACAAAGTATAGTAGCTGTGTTCTTGTTTGTGGAGCGAGAGAGGAGGGAGGACAGTTTGCAAGTCTAAGTGTGTGTGTGATAAAGGCAGAAAAGGCAGGAGAAAACATTGTTTGTTGGTCTAAAGGGGGAATGTTTTGTGTAGGATGTATACTGTAGGTCCTGTGCCTGTGGGCATCTGGGTAAATGTATAGAGTCTATATGGGAAAAAGACAGCACTAAAAAAAAAACCAGTGAGTCTTAAGTCTACATGCGCACACCATGTATTTTCTGAGAGCACGTCTAAAAAGCTCATGTGCGCACATAGAAAGTGTGTGCATGTGTGTTTGAAGCTTATCTAAGCCGGTTCCTGCTGAAGCGAGAACAGAGGATATACACATACATATTAAACATTGATGCATATGTGCTCTGCGATGCAGACCACTTGCCGTGCGGAGTATGTACCATAGAGGAAAGTACATTTGTATATGCATGTGCATCCGTGTGCATGTGTGTGTGTGTCTGCACTGGTGAAGTGACAAGAATAGAGGACGGATTGATTCCAAGGCTGTGTGCATGAAAACATTGTGTGTAATTGAAATGAGGGAGCAGAAGTGCAGAAGAAAAGGTTTTGTGTTGCGCTTGTACAGTATGTGAGTGTGTGTGTGTGTGTGTGTGTGTGTGTGTGTGTGTGTGTGTGTGTGTAGTGCCCCAGAGTGCAGCGTTACAGCGAGCAGGGGTGGAGCCCTGGTTAGTAGCCAGTGAATGGAGGTCAGTGTGACTCCAGAATAGAGAAGTGAAGACAGAGGAAAACATGACAGAGGATGAATCAACACTGAGCGCCCCCCATTTCGTCCCTTCCCCCTTTTTACTATCTTCTCTGTTTTTTCTTCATTGCCATCATGTTTTAAAAAGTAAACGTGCAACCACAACTATATAAAATGTCATTTCCAAACAACTAACTGCATTATCCAACATATTTCAGTTTAAGAACACTATATCCTAAACTAATATAGTAATGCATGGAATAAAAGTAATTACTCTTTGAAATATATTCAGAAACATGGTTTGTACAATGTACAAAAAAGCATCTGCGTAAACTCACTATTCAACTCATTTCTTCAGTTGTGTTACTTAAATCTAAAAATGTATAGCAGTCATTCTCCAAATTTGATCTAATTTCTACTCTAACCACCTCCTGTAAATTGCAGAAAAGAAGAAAGGCAAAAATGATCATATTGTTGGATAATTAATTACATTTTACCACAACTTTCCCTGTGAGTACATAGATGAAGTGAGTGGAGGTGTTACTTTAATAAACTATGAATATAAAGCAAATAAAATGTGTAAAATATCTTCACAATCAGTGTAATTAACTTACTGATGTAGCTTTTTTCACTCTAGTTGCCACACCTCATTGAGTAAATCACTTCTGATAACTTTAGTGACTGCGAGACACTGAAAGTCAATGCAGATTGTGATTTTTAGGCTAAACATAAAAAAAAAACACGCATCAAAGCCTCAAAACATGTGAAAACTCTCCTTCAGTGGGTGAGATACATCTAAACCAATGTTCAAACTTCAAGACTTACTTCATTTTTAACTTCAGTCCTTGATAAATACTGTGTACCCATGTCTGATAAGAGGAAAAAGGATACGCTTTCACTCTCAGTCATTTATCAGAATCAGAATCAGAATCGCCTTTATTATCTTTGTTTACACATACGCAACGAAATTTGAGTTGCTACTCCTAGGTGCTTGAGTGTGTCAGATAAATAGATGACACAATAAAATATAGCAAAAAAAAATCCAATATAGAGGGTCGTGGCTCGGGTGGTAGAGCAGGTCGTCTGGTAACTGAAGGGTTCGATGCTCTCTCCTGAGCATGTGCTGATGTGTCCTTGGGCAAGACACTTCATCCACCTTGCCCATCCCTGTAGAAATAAAAATCCAATATAGAATAAAAATCCAATGTGGATATTTATTATCAGTCATTTATTTAGTGTCATGACAAAACACCAGTTAATGCTGGTAACATGTAAGTAAATCAGTCATTATCTGTGTCAGTCTTGCTGGTAATAATTTCATTTGAGATCAATCAAAGTCCATTTTTTTTTTCAATATTCCAGGAGCAACATGTGTCAACAAGGACCTAAAACCACTGAGCTGAGAAACAGATGAAGAGACCTGTCATGTTGGGAATATGTCAGAGTGGTCGGCTGACCCCTGACCCTGCTGCTCCACACCTGTGTGGAATGTGTCTGGTACAGAAGAGAGAGCAGATGTGGACTGAAGGCACATTCATTATCCCGCATCAAACATTGTGCTTTTGTGTGAAAGAGGTATTTGTCTCATCGGAAGAAATTGATTTCCCTTGTGGGAAATATGAAAATGGGATTACCGGGAACATATTCCCTTCTGATGCATATTGACAATGAATGTTAATTTCATCGCCTTTCTACGTCTTTCTTTCATGTGTGCCATGGTGCTCATTGTCAGGTGCTACACTTCACTTCAAAACACATTTCCCCGGTGCTGCATTAATATTTATTTGAACATTCATATTTAAGCCTTCTGATGACAAAGTCGAACCTAACATTCAACGCTCATGGCTAGATGAACTTTCAAGTGGTGCGACTTCATCACAGTGTATTTCAAAGCTCTGGAGGCTAAATTATGGGCTACATAAATAAAACTGGCTTGTCCTCCCCTCTTCTCTGTGTGTTGTCATTTTATAGTCAGCGGCTCAAATTCCTCAATAACATTAAGACGCAACTCAGCAGGAAGTTCCTACTGATCCTCTTTGTCGCCTGTTGTGCCCCGTGACACTCATCTCTATCGCTCCACCTTATCTCCTCTGTGCCCTTCATCTCCTCCATCCACCTTTCCCTCGTTTTCTCACCTTAGCAGAGGGACGTCCATGGGGACTCACACTTCCCGCTTCCCACCCTTCAAATCTGGACCAGCAAACAGCACGTAGGCGCCTCACGCACCTCACCCCGCCTCCACCCCCACCCAAGGTTTCTTTGTTAGTGTTGTTGTGGTCGCCCTCCCAAACGTCTGTGTTTCTCTGAGTCTCTGATATCAAGACACAGAGAAACAGAAGCAGATCATACGGAGATGGTAAGAATTAAAGAGGGAGAGGTCTCAACAGGAGGATGGTTCTCAGGACGGCAGGAAATTACCCATGTTGTTTCTCAGTAATCCTTTTTTAATATCAGGTTTGGGACGAGGGGGAGGGAGAGGATGAAAAAACAGGGAGAGAGAGAGAGAGAGAGAGAGAAAGAAAAGGAAAGAGAGGGATCCGGGACAGACAAAACGATTGGCGGCTCCCAGGGGGATGACGCAGTGTCTGTGTGTACATAACACACATCTCAAGTGGTGAAAATGAATAGCGTTATGAAACTAACACAATGCATCTTAGCTTCCCTGAAACCAACAACATGGATGGGCTTTGGAAGTCCTCCTTTTTGCATTTATTCATTTTATCTTATTACGTGTAAAAAGCACCGTTGTCAAAGCTTTGGTTTGGACACTTTACAGCAAGCTGAAAGAATCAATGGGGAAAAATTACAATTTTAACTCTTTCATGCATAGTAGTCACTATAGCTATTTTAAAGTTGTTTTCTTTTAGATGAATGAGTCTTGTGTCACAGTTAACCAAAAATCCTAAACTAGGTTATCATAATTCATGCATGAAAGGGTTAAATAGTAGTAATCTCCGACGCACGTAGTGTAGAATAAGGCTGAAGAAAAAAAAAAGTTATTCTTGTTAAATAACACGAGGTGAATATTTGTGTATATTTTAGTTCAACTGAGAACAGCTGGCATAGAATAATTAAAAAGTAGATTTTTTTTGTGATACACTTCTTTCTTCCATGTTAGTGAATCCTGACTTATTACTGACTTATTGCAATTTTACAGGTAGAAAAAAAAACTCTTCCACATCCAAAATGCAAATAGTTTGCAAAATGATTAATTATTTTTCTTTTTTCTTTTTTTTTTTTAAATTCTGAATGAAGGGAATGTTTTAAGATCTCTGGTTAGGGTGTACATGAACAAAGACAAGGAAAATGGAGAAATTAAAAAAAAACCTGCAAAGGATAAAGCAGGTTGGAAGATGAATGAATGAATGAATGAATGAACGTGCATGTGTGTTTATTGCTTTTCTATGGAGAATCTGCTCATGAAACGTCAAAGATTGTCATATACTGAGTCAGTGTGCGACCTGCAGAAGGTCCGGGTCACCATGGGCACCTTTATGACTCTATATCTCCAGAGTGCAGTAAGTGTGTGTTATCTGCAGTGTATACACTTCTGCTGGGAACAATCATTTTTGTCGTATAGTGGGGCAGTGTTTTGGAAAAGGAGGGTTGTGTTCACAGTCTTTTAATTTGTAGTAACAGGCTTTCTGTCCTCTAGGTCCAAATCAAACAATTAAATATAAATATAGTTGAAGCTGATCTTGTTCTATATTGAGACACAACAGAGTCACATCAGGGCCATATCTGACATCATCTGATCAGCGGTCAGTAAATACAGCTGTCAGCCACATATTAAACCAGTGTCTGAAAACAATTAGCACCAAACAAAGCTCAAGTGTCACAGAGTAGATGCAAAGTTCAGTAGTTAACGCTGCACAATAATGCACACTGCTTGTATCAAATAGCAGAGTTTTTTTAAAAAATAAAAATGTTATAAATACATGGACACCATTCAATAAACTCTTCCTGCTGATATTTGCCCCCAGAGCGTGATCATTTTCTTGCTCAAACAAGAAATGCTACTTTTTTGGTTTTTTACATCTATATAGTTCTGCTCTTCTATACCACCGTGTATAATTATCCTTTGGTAAAGATAAAGATAAACCACTCAAAGTTCCTCAGTTTTCAAACTGGTACAAAGGTGCCTTTGGTTACAAGCGACATCTATTACAAGTGAGAGTTTCCTCCGCTGCTGGAGCAATTGTCAGTGCAAACCCTTCTCGTCTTGCTTCAGAAAATGTTGATATGCTCATCTTTCTTCAGGAAAACCTTAGAATAAATGAATAGATGAAGGACCATTTTCATGTTGAGCTTTGACCATTTGTAGATTCAGCTTCACATACTTATATTTCAGCATCGGACTTGTTGATTATTTTGCACTTTAATTGAGAGTTAATATTGAACAGATTTGTTTTTGTGTTGGACGTGTTGACATTCTTAAGACATTATGTGCCATTTGCGTTATTTTGTTTAGAACTATGTTGTGAAAATAAAGGATTCATTGTTTGGAGATGAGTATTTCTGTAAATTGGGTTACTATACTGTACCGTACCTGTCACGTTCTGCGATGCTGTGGCTTTGGCCACTCGCTCTCTCTCCAGGGACAACCTGATTACAGATCTGTGTCACCTGGCCCGTGCTGTGTGGCTGCTCCACAGTGGTAATTACTCCTCTAGAAAAGTCCATTGTGGACGTTGCGCAGTGCGGGATCATTCTGTCTTCACTCTCCTCCATAACCCAGATTCTTTTTGTGCTTTGCGTTTGTTTGCTTGTGTTTTGTGGTCTTGTCTGTTTGCTTGTGCATTGTGCTTTTTGGTTATTAAATGTTCTGTGTTCTCCTTAAATACTGTGTGCTGGAGTCTCATTACTCTCCACCCATTACAGTCGCAAACTGTGACTCTTGTGCTGCAATATGTACTGAACCATGGATAAGTCATACTGTTTGCTTCACTAACATACATACGTATACGTATACATACATACACATCTACATATACATGTCATCTTTGGCGGCTGCAAGTTTTATTCTCATATGAATAAACATCAAAAAAAACACTCAGTATGTGTAACATATAAAGACATGCCTCCAGGACTTGAGCATCATCGAAGTCAAAGTCCAGAGAGTTCAAACTTTTAGGCACACTTCACTTTCAACTTCCAGCCTTGATAAGTATTTCCCTTCACTGATAAGAAGGAGAAGGGCCTGCCTTCATTCAGAGCTATTTATCAGTGTCACTTAGGGAAAGCAAAACCTCACATTAGCGTTCCATTGTAGAGATAGTGGCTGACACAAAAGAGGAGGGTCAGCCCACGAGACGCGGCTTGCAGTAGCCTGGTTGGACCTCACTGACCCGGTTTATGGCTGAGGCACCCGTATTGTGGAGGAGATAGGCGTCTGTCTCGGCTGCCTTCCTCTCCTCCCCCACTCGCCTCACAATGGGGTGTGGTGGACAGTGGAAGAGAGACGGAGGAGGAGGAGAGAAGAATGGGGGAGAGTGGGAGTGGGAGAATGGGGGGGGTGTGGGGCGGGAGAAAGGGAGAAGTTGCAGTGTCTATTACGCCATTGTTGGACAAACATGTACATCACCCTCTTTTCAGGAGGCCTTGTGACTCTGGTATGTAACAGTGGGGCGATATGTGACCGGGCAACACACAAATACACACCACATGCATGCATTATTTATCTAGCAGGGGTCAGAGAATTACGGCAGTGCCTGGGAGTCAGGAGATGAACGGGGAACAGGTTACGTCATGATTTTACAAAAGTGTGAACCGTGACTTTGTAGTCGGCCACGAAACATACTTTACCGTCACAGAAAATAAATAACTGGGTGTTTAAGTTGATCGTTTTTATGTTTTCATAATAAGTTTATGACGATAAAATACTTCTGTTTTCGTATAGGAAGTGAAAGTAGGAATGAGTGTTAATAAAGTCATTCTGTGGGAGGAAGATGAAGTTCTGATTCAAAGGTAGAAATGGAATGACTCAGGCCCATTGTGTTGATGTACACATGGTAAATTTGAGCATCTATCATTTACAAAACTGAAAAGTAATAATGAGTGGAGGGTTTTTTTTTTTTCAAATGCAGAGACTAGACAAGTAATGTCATTAAAATTTAAACAAGTGAGTTGGAACAAGTTTTTTTTTTTTTTTGGAGTAGCTACTCCTATACTGCGACTGAAGTTCTGAGGTTTACATCCTCAAAGTGACATTTAACACGGCAGTGAAGGAAGAGGTCAGTAATAAGATCAGGGAAGAATAATACTCGGGTAAAAGTGTCAGCTCTATTCAAATACTGAGTGGGAAGTTTGTGCAACTGCCCTCAATGCAACTGCAGTGTTTGCTATAGAAGGGTCTTTGACACTCTCAGAGCAAAAAGTCTATGAATTACAGTCCCAACAGTATCTGGACATGACCTTTAGCTGTAGCTCTGCTGAAAGAAAATGAATCCAGTCTAGATTACAACACAAATCATCACAAATAAACTCTTTCAAACGATAATACCCAGGAAAACCCTGTCCTTTTCAGTTTCGTTTTTATTTCACTGGTCTAATTAAAATCCTCTTCGGCTCAGTTTTATGGAGCGGAGCCATGCTCAGGGACAATAAAAGCAGGACTTTGCTAGTTCATTCCATCAAATTAACCTTCGCGATAAAAACAAGCAAAGCCTCAGTAATCCCCGCTACGATCAACACAGGACAGACACTTAGGACGAGTCTTCCTTCCTGGATCTCTGGTAACCACGATAAGGAGGTCAAAGGGTGCGGATACATGCAAAGGGGCTGACACAAGGTTATAGATCACTAGCGAGTAGCCATAGTTCATGTTTTTTCTGCTGACGTTGCACAAACACCCGTTCTCTTTGTAAAACAACACCCATAACAGCCAGTAGCTAAATTGGTAAATAATCATTAAAGGTTGTTAAAGTTTAAATAGCCCTGTGTGTGACATGGTATTTTATGATGATACATAAAGAATTTGCAAAAAAAAAAAGTGTATATGTGTATTATATAAAGTTTGCAATCCAATAAATCTTTAACTTTTAAAATGTCCTGTCAAGCTCAGTCGTCTATTGGACACTTGACAAGCGGAGAGGAAATAGAACGCTATTGATCTGTGATGCAGGATTAGATTTCCAATAGAAAATAGGATCCAGGTCTCATTGTACAATGGAAGGAGTATGTGACAGAGTGCCCTATATATATCCCATAGCAGGGAGTCAATACCGAGAAGAACAAATGATACTGTTGCTAAAGGCAATCAATGGTACCAATTCCTCTGTGCAGTTTCGACATTTGTCACATGGTTCTCTTAATTGTAAGATGGTAAAAACTACATTTGCATCTGGTCTCGGAGCTGTACTCCCTCCACCTCCTGCCTGATTTAAAAGAAAATATGTAGAGTACATGCTTACTCAGAAATACTCAAGTTGTGCATCTAGAGAAACCCACCCAGAAAGATAGTTAACTTGTTTTGTACTAGTGTCATATATATAGATATAATATATATATATATTCATATAGTGCGCTGAAAAATACATTTAACTGTTCTAAGAAAGAAGACCGTTCTCCACAGGTTCCATGCACTGCGTTGATGATTGGTCAGTTCATATGAGCAGTACCTCTGTCTGTATAGATCAGGTGAATCTGCCTTTTTTTTTTTATATTTGACCTTAGATTATTCATAGGACAACATTACCGATGCATTCATACAAGAAAACATGCCCAACCCACAAAAACAAGTGAACCATATGAGACATAAATTGACCTCTGACCTCCTAGGACCTATGAGTCCGACTCCAGTAAAAAGATCTGAATCAATCTGATGTAGTGGTCGGTTTTACATGTTGTTTCTAAATGTTGTTATATCTTGTTGAACATCCTACTTCTATTTTGCATCCAGTAGGTTATTTGCTCCAGGGGCCATACTACTGTTGACTTCATCTGATCACATCTTGATTTGAAATATATGTATTGGTGATTTGGGCATCACCATGTTGGCTTTTTGGAGCCAACAATTGTGACCATCGGTGTCGAAGGTGAGTTACACTAAGAAGTAGTTTACCGGCAAAGCGGTAAATCAAGCAACAAATGTGTCATTTCACAGCTTTGTTGGTGAAAGCTGTTGACCACAACTCCAGAAAAAAAGTGTTTTATTACATATGAACTAAATACCACTAATTACCGGCCACGACCCCCACCCATACTTACAAGGCCAGAGGCGACAGCCAAAACAAAAACAAAACCAAACCAAACAGCACAAGACGACTATAACAGGATGACACAAAACAAAACTCTACAGGTCAAGACAAAACAGGGTGGGATCAGACAAAGACAAGGCACGACAGGTCAAGACGAGATAAAACAAAGCCGGACACGACAAGACCAGACATTAACAATACGAACTACACAGTACGCAGAGAGACACATGTTAACCTCACACCTCCATTACACATGAACAACTCTATATGGAGCTGAGTCCATGTGGTGTAAATCAGGTATATGGAGCATCTTCATCTCTCTACCTCCAGCTCTGCCTCCTGTCTTTTCCTCAGTGCCACTGTCTCTACTCCATACAACATG
>JAPTHA010000001.1:12295325-12307525 GCA_029814585.1 Gymnapogon annona
TTGAATTAAATAACACAATTCATGAGTTGTGTTACACAATGCATTCAAAAGCAGATAGGTGAATAGTTTTAATATACTTTAATGTATTTGTTCTTCTGCAGAGTAAAGTTAGTATATTTTACTATTTAATAACTAGTATAAAGTAAAACTCTTTTTTTCCTAATATAAATTCTACATATGCAGAACAATACAGCTGAAGCCTCATTAATCTCCAGTGGAATTTTCCCAAAGGAATCAATACTTTCATCTCTTATATAATTTGTCTTCCAGCAAAGATAAAGGATGAGCATTATTCTATCAAATTACCATCATCCTCAAATGACCAGTTCATATTCGTACACTGTCCTGATCAAACAGCCTTCATCACTCTCAGTCAAAAGACACCACAACACCAGTCACATGATGGATCATACACTTTTATTGTTCACTTCAACAACGTTGCAGAGTAAAGTGCTGTATACTGATCTGACATTCACTGACACCGGGACAGGATTACTGGGTTGTAAATATGGAAGCTAGACTATATATGTTATATGGAAATGATTCACTGAAGAATGAAGCACGTCGGGTTAAGTATCACACACTCTACACCACATCTGTGATTGGACCAATAATATTATATAGAAGAATTAGCAGTGTTTATGCTAACCTCTCTGGGATACAGTATGTTTCTTAAAGTTGCATGTGGGCAGCAGTTATAGCTACAGCTTAATAAACATAAATATGGAATGGAGGGTTCTAATTATTGAAGCATCCCTGCAAAAGCCAAACATAAGAGTGATGCTTCTGCTACATGATTATGTAAATATTTAGTCATATGGCAGATCCTGAACATCCAGAGACACAGTCGGTGCATGATCCATATCACTACGTCGGGTTTGCATATTTTAGTTTTGCATATGAGGATATAAATGCTGGAAATTGCTTAGTTTACAAAGTTTGCTGGAAATGTCCCAGAGTGGGACTAATAAAAGGAATCTAATCTAAATGCAGTCAAGGCACATTGGCTGCTCTTTGAGATACTCAGGGATACAAACATGTTGGAGTGAGGGGTTTAGGATCATGACTTCATCTGGATATAAAGACTGAAATATGAAAAAAAACCAACTTATTTAACAGATACTGTGAGGTACACACACTGCAACATTCGCAATTCTCTCATCTATTGTGTTAAAGAACCAACACCAATGGATGCATCATCGTACAGCAGGTCATCAGAAGACCTTGCACAAACACTGTCCTTTAATCAGAGCAGTGCATGACGGAGGTCACGCTGGCGCTCACTGTCCACAGGGAACTCTGATGCCGATGCGACTTTCACAAACCTATCACTCGTACTAAATCACGCACATTGCGACAAACTGCTTCTATTATTTCTCATAAACACACATGTCAAAGGCACCGGTTCGAGGCTTTGCTGTGCATTTAACAATAAAGTGCTTCAGCATTATATTTGAAACGTGTGGCTTCAGTAAACTGTGAAGCTTTTCTCAATGATAATGGCTTGAGTAAAATAAATTCCTATGGATTAAGCTGAAATGAAAAAAAAAATTCAGTATGGTATGAGGCGATAATAGATGTTGATAATGAGTGATGCGATGCAGAAACATGAAAAATGAGCTTCCATTTCTTAAAATACAGTTTTATTTGGGAATTTACACTGGTTAGCAATACGTCTAAAAGCAACTCCATTAGATAACCATTTATATAGGATTTTCACAGGTCACAAAATAGCTTGGCTCATTCTGGCATGCCAAAGCAAAAGAAAAATATAGAAAAAAAAATCTTGTTCTTTTTAAAAACAGGGAGGGTAAAAGTGGAGAGGCATTAGTAAAGCAAGGTGCAAACAGTCGGAAAAAGAAGAGTAAAATAAAAAGGATGCAATGCACATTCAGTTCATTCACGAGTAGTAATTTCTACTCGTAAAATGGTTAGTTAAAAAAAAAGCCTAGTGCTCTTTGCAAACTAAAGAGAAAAAAAAGAAGCATACTGCAATAAAAATGGGGGGTGAAAAAAACATAACCTTCCAGTTGGACAAATAGTATGAAAGAAAAAAGTCTTGAGTGATAAAACCGTGGTGCCCTGGTGTTGTCCTCTCTACTCCATACATATGCACTTCCATTTTTAAACACACCTCCTATATGCATCCGAAACCCCCCCGCTCTGATTCTAATATTTCACATTGCTCGCTGGGATATTGGTACATCTGGTTTAACTGTGTGGGGGGGTCAGTTATGTGGCAACCCCCGTTACACTTTGGTTTTGCAGAGTTCAACTGTGGGTCACGTGACATTTACAACACAATTGTGTTTACAAGAGAAATAAGCCCGGGGGAGCTTGGAAACTGAAACAGCGACTGGTTTCGCAGCGGAGATTGGATGGAAACCAAACCCACTCCTGATTTTCCAGTTGGAGGAGAAAACAACTCAAATAAAACAAGGAAGTGGAGCTGCTTTGAAAATTAGAGTGAGGTTCTGAGCATCCTGAGGGGTTAATGCAGTCACTGGGGTCGGTTAAACAGAGGTGTTGTTTAGGTCAGGGACGGCCGAGCAGGCAGAACCGCAACCTTTGTCTCAAAAGTAATGGAGTAAAAATTAGAATATGGCTTTGAAAAAAACGCACACACAAACTCACAAAACAAAGACGTCCACACTTCAAGACTCATGATTCTCATTTCCAGCTGGTGAGTGCACATAGTTCCTTCCATGTAGTATCTCACCAATACACCAATTATTATTATTATTTTTTTAACTTTTCTTGAGGAGACATTATTTCTCACATGTGGCACCAATGAAAGACTTTTCGCTTTTCTTTCTACGACTACATTTATAAGCCCCCCCTCCCCCCACAACGCTTTTCTTGCTACTTGCACCACTTTTACCAAATACTTCACAATCTCCTTCACTGGTGAAGCCACCTGCAACTAAAATGTGTTATATACCACAAGAGAAAGTGCAGCATAATAAAATAAAATTATATAGTTAAATCTATATCCATCTATAGCCATCATATCCAGTTTTCATATATATGTGTTATATAGTGACTTTGTGTACTCTGAGGATTTGAATATAATCAGGCATTAACTACACAACATAGTCAGCTGTAGAGATTGGATTGTTGCTCGACAGAGGAGACACGTTCTGACAGCTGGATTCTCTGGAAAAGCTCAGGAATGAGCACAAAACACAGCCGACTAATGCCAAATTTTTGTTAAATGAGAAAAAAAAAAGTGATTTGATGAGATGACAAATGAGACAGACAGCAACGCTTGACTAAAATGAGATTGTTTTGTCATTTCTTCCATTTTGTTTGGCAAAACAAAACAAAAAAAAGAGATGAAGAGAAGATAGGAAAATGCTACATAAACATGGAGCGGCTCTTTGAGATGCTGTCAATGACGTGGTGACGGAGCGAGGGCTGCTGCCATTTAACCACAATCAGCCGAAGACGCACAAGACAGCGAGATGGACAGAAAGCTGCACCCCCAGTGAAGACGTCACACAAACCAATGTGGCTGTTGCTCTGAAAACACTTCTCCAGTGTGACTTTCATGCGTCTTCTCGGTTCCCAACGCAGCGTTAGGCAAGTGATGAGAACGCCATAGCATGACTCTAGAACACATAGGGGCGTCTGACCGGAGAAAACACGTTTGTGCAGCTTCTCATAACTCGATCCAGTCATTTCAAAATATTGGATTTTTAAGAATAAAACCCAAAACCCCCACAGTGGATTTCACGTTCTGTTTCCAAGCTGGGAAACGACACAGGAATAACCAGTTATTTAGGATCTAAATGGCCGCGGCGAGAGTCCATTCAACTGTGTGTAGACTCCGAACACAAGTACCCTGACCCGGTGTCTACTGCAGCTTCAACTCCAGGACCCACAAACACTGACCCCCCCACCCCACCCAAAACATTCCCGTCTCTCGTCAGGAGCCTTTTTCTGTAACACAACAAATTCTTTTCTTTTTTCAATTTCTGTAAAGTTCTCTCCTTTTTTGCTTTTAGCACATAAAATCGTTTGTGTAAAAAAAAAAAAAAGAAAACAAACAAAAACAATTCAAATAAAATTTCAAACATAGAGGAACATTGAAAGCTGCGACAAAACACAGACACGCTGGACAGAAAAGGGTGACTGCCGTTTCCATCTTCTCCTCAGCAAGGAGTTTCCTGCCATCCCCGCTGCCGCTTTGGCTCTCAGGCCTCCACCTTCTCTTTCTTTTTGTTCTTCTTGAGGAAGGATGGGGTGCGGAACTTCTTCTTCTTCTTGGTGTTGGGGGACTTGGAAGGTGAGCTCTCAGGGGACAGCGCCTCCTCAATCTTCTCACCGGGTCGCACCGTAATCTCCATGCTCTCCACGCTGGTGGTCAGCTGGCTGACACGCTTGGACAACTCGTCATCCGCGTGATGGTTATCTTTGCCGTTCATCAGGCCGGTGTGGTTCTCTGAAGGAGGAGGAGAACAACAGATGATCTAAACAACATCCTAGACAGAAGATCCACTGTATGCTCACTGTGTATGAAGCGGCACTAGATAAGAACAGATCCACCTAAAACAGAATTATTCCGCACCAAAATGCTGTTTGAATAGTGTTCAATCCATAACATAAGGTCAAAGGTGAGTACATCATAAGAGTGCATCGTGCCTCAGCTTTGTGTCTCCAACCTACACACTCCATGTTACTGTCTGCCATTATCCATCTTATCAATATATGGCACCAGTGTATTGATAATGTATTGAAAGAGGAAGCAACACAATATATTCCTATACCAATAGTTTGTACCAGCAAATATAAAATCATATAACGTTGAATACATCTTCCATGTAACAGAATGTTAAGAATCCAAACTTGTCAATCTTTGTTGTTTGTTTTTTTTTGCTTTTATATAAAACCAACTCCACCCATATGTTTATTAACATATAGGACATGCCTCAGCCAGTCCACACCCCCTACCCACTCCCACAGTTCATGTTTGCAAATGCATTTCACGTAGATACATTTGTTGCTTGTCGATATGCATTTTCAGAATCAGAATCAGAATCCGTTTTATTGCCAAGTAGGTTTACACTTACATGGAATTTTAAGACTCAAATAGGCAAAATCGATGGTTCATCTCGTGTGTTCATGTCGCTGCAATAATAAAAGCCAAAAAAATAAAAAAAATAAAAAAGATACCTGGTTGATTGATCGTGTGCACAAATATTGCACTATTTATACATTTATTGTACAACTCTAATGTACCACCATTGTGTTGTAGATGTGGTATTGGAAGAACGAACATCCCTTCATTTTTCTTGGTTGTGTTCAGAATTTTTTTTCCTACTTTCGTCAGTGTTTCTTCTCTTTTTTTTTGGGTTTTTTTTCCTGTGTGCTTGTCTGTCTGTTGTCTCTGACCTTGTTCTTGTGCTGTTGTGGGTTGGTTATGAAAGTGCAATGTTGCCCCATGAAAAATCCAAATAAAATCTATTTAAAAAAATTCTATCTTGTATTTTTTATTCACTACGGAGACAACATCTACTGCCAAAGTGCTTGTAGGTACTTGGTGATTCTGCTATCATTTCCTATCACCACTACATTTCAGTCTTGGACCCAAATGTTCATGGTCCAAACAGAACCCGCTCCACTAAAGCAGACCACTGTGGTAGACCTCCATACTGTTGTGTTCTTCTGTCCCCTTGTAGTAGATGTGATGTGTGTCAACTGTGACACACATCTGAACCGTATGTTAAACTTCCTCTCCTCGTTCAGAGAGACGCTGTGCCGGTGTTCTACATATTTCATAACACCCTCTATAAAACCCCAGTGACCTGATAGCCCAGAGACCGTGTCCTCCTTTCACCTTCAAAGTGGGGCTTTGAGCGTTGGGCCGCACCCACTCCCTTAATGACAGTTCACATAACAGGCTGGCTGGTGTCACATCCCCGCTACCCTCATTTACAAATACAGGTTAGAAAATGCAGGACAGGGGTGTTGCATGACTTCTACTACAACACAAAAAAGTAACACTTACAACATCTTGGGTTGTATTTACACCCCCCCCCAATCCCCTAGTTTAGGGATGAACTACAGCACACACTACGCTCATACATGTTTTCGCTTTATTTATGTTTCCTTATCTCGTGTTCGCCTGTTTGGTCCATTTGGAGGATTGTATAGTGTTTGTTTATGTTCACTGAGGTGAGATTCCCTATGTAAGCGCTTTAATATCACCTGTGCACCATCTTTCCCTTTAGTTTGTTGGTGTCTCTACTGCTCGGATTTTACACAAACAAATATCGTATATCAAACCAGATTCAGACGAAACTTGCATTTGATATTGAGCTGTAACCCCGCGGCTGCTGGTCACTGTAATTTAAGAACCCAAATATGCACTTAACCCAAGGCAAAGATTTACATGTCGGGTGAATGATGAGTATTAGCTCTTCTCTTACAGGAAGGAAGTTTTCAAATCTCATTTGACAGTGTTGTTGAAAATCCAATACCACGAAAGTCACAAAATGAGTCAAGTCTGTGCAAACTTCAATCCGTCTATCTTTCAAATTCTGCTTCATCAACACAATGCGATCCACATCCAAAAATGTTGGACTGAAATTGAGCGTTTGAGCGAGTTTTCACATCACACATCATTAGTGTGGTATAAACTTACAGAAATTAACCCAGTGTTACTTTTAATGGTGGCTCCCAAATACATTTTTCTCTCCATTTAACAGTTTTAAACTGATTTATCACCATTTATTACAGTACTATATTCTTTATGTTGGATTGTTTCAGTGCATCTCATCTATTTTCCCGTATTTTACCCAGTGATTGTGTAGATGTTTATTAAAGTTTAGACCAAAGTTGAAGGTTATTTAGTCAGAAACAACGGATGAAAAGTGAACTTTTCTACAACAATATAAACAACTGATCATACAAACAAGGGTCTCCATCTACTGTTACTGATTCAACCCCATGGGTTTTACTGGTGAATAAACGTTGTAAAAACATGACATTGTTCCCACAGTAACTCCAGAATCCTTGAATGTCCAAAATGGGTCATAATATCTGATGACCGTGGAAAGAGGAATTACTACATTTTACACCAGTTATTTCTATGTATTGATTTGATCAGTGGATCATCAGGTATTAAGTATCTCAGGGTGATTTTGGTCGACAGTGGATGTTTGGGTCTTCATATTACATTTTTTGGTTAACTTTGCATTTTCATGCACAAGTACAAACATTACATTTTTAAGACACACAGCAAAGCAGTGAATTATTATCCAGAAAAGGTATCTCTCTCTGTCTTTGTGTATCTCTGTGTGTGTGTGTGTGTGTGTGAGTGATACCTTCTTTAGCTGGAGTGCTTTGTGGGGACTGGGTGAGAGACAGAGACTGAGAGAGAGTAGAGCCATCGTCAGAGGTTGTTAGCTCGTGCTCGCCATCTGCAGTTTGAGTGGGAGGAGGGAGGTGGTGGTGTGGGGAGGGTCAGATGAGAGGATTGCAGGGTGGTGTAGGGGATTGAAGTTGTGGGACAACAGCAGGGGTGAGTGAGATGAGAGGTTTGGGTGGGGGTGAAGGGATTTGGGATGAAGGGTTGGAAAGGGGGCGGGGGGTGAGGAAGTGGGAGAGATTAGTGGTAACACACACATGTTAGAATCAGGCCATGCACAGCTGTTTTTTTCCACAACGTTTCCAACATCCGAATCAGGTTGGCAAAGTCTGACTTGTGTGTTATCTGTTGGCGGTGGGTACCAAGCAGTCCCTGTAACGTTTAGCTGTGCCGTCATATTCAGGTGACAGACTGGACAGTAACTTAAAGGCGCTAAAAGGGGCCTGCGGGCCCAGATAAGCCTGTTTATCTAGTCTAACGTACTGTTCCAACTAAACCCACCTGCTTAAAAGAGGCCAGCTCATAAGCTCTTATTCATAGTTTTTCAAATAGATAGTAAAGGTGGCTGACAGGAAGGGAATTAAATGTACAATATATTGCATGTAAGAGCAGGGGAGGATTATCACATAAATCCAAGGTAATATTATTGTATGTCCACTTTCAGCAGAGTTGTATTGTTAAAATAACGATTCTTAGAGGGTGCATAAACCTCATATGGAATATCAATACAATTTGGTATAAAATGTCTGGATCATGACACCAGAAACACAAACCATTATGCAAAAACCAGACCCTTTTGACATTGCACTATAGATATCAGACTCAGATTGAAGGGTTTCCAGTATTTTGACTGAATTCAATAGTGGAGAGTCTACAGAACGTTTCAGTTTCTCAGTCTGTCAGGTTTTGTTTTTTTTAACGGTGACTGTTCACAGCAGCTTTTAAACAACTCTTATGAGGACAGTAAACCTTATAGTTCGGCTCGGCATCTTCATTAGTTTCAAGCAGTGAATGAATGACATCCGCGAATCGTTTTATGAGCGCGTTCATTAGCACATTCAGAGTTACACATTCAGTTGGCTGTCGCACCATTCATGCCCCGGCATCTACGCGATGCGGTTGCATAACAGTCTGTTCTGTGTAGTGAAAGTGCACAGAAATGGTTAGATGCAAAAAGTTGAGTGTGGGGTCAAGTTGGGAGTCAGTTACATAAAACAAAAACAACCTAAAACGGAATCAAAGGCATTTATGTTTCATTTTCTACTTCTGATTTACATTATTACTAGAGATGCTATTCACGCAGGATAAAAACCTAGGCCTATATGTCTGCTGTTTGTGTGTGTGTGTGTGTGTGTGTGTGTGTGAAGCATGTATCAGGCCATTCCAGACAGCCCCCAGCTTGCATCCAGATTGGCCACCGGGGATTCATGGGGCTGTGGGGGCAACAGTGTCATAGCAACAAGCTCCATTCATGTGGTGGGTGTGAAGACCTGCTGTCTGTTCAGTCTGTCATCTTAGTCACTCATGGCTTCTCTCACACACAGCCCCACACACACCTCATTTCATATACATTTGAACATTTTCATAAACATGCATGAACACATGTGCATACTCATAGCTACACCTGTATACTATACTGTATCTACATAAACATGCCTGAGCCTGTGTGCATGGAGACCACTGGACAACACCCTTTATTGTCTGGTCACTATTGATTTTCCCCTGTTTCTCTGAAAGGCAGCGGAGCACTAAGGCTAATATCATTAGCATTGACTACCGTGTGTGAGTGTGTCTGTGCAGACACAAGGTAAGCACAGATAAAGACACTAGTGGAGCCCATGGGCTAAAAACCTCATGTTAAAAAAGGTACAGTATGTGTGCGTCTTCATGCTATATCCAAGGTAGTCCAAAGTCAGATCTATTGAAGCACAGTTAACAGTGGCCTGACAGAAGTGAGCAGGAGTTGAAGGCTAATCATTTTCCAATTCATGGTTCCCATTCATTGCACTACAGTTATCTGAGCATGGGAAGAATAAGAACACCATTTCTCAAGGCAATGCTAATAGATATCGATAAAAGTTAGATAAGAAAAGCAAACCTTGCATTGTAGGTATGGCTGCAGTGAAACCACAGTCTTGCGAGTCAGATTAGACTTACCTGTTCAATATGAGGTTTTGTATATCTGTTCATTTTCAGTGATTACAACTACATTTAACACAAATACAAATAGTACTAAACATCTGCTGCTAAGTGTCACTCAAGAGCAATTCCTTTTACTTTTCTATGGACTGACAGCGTGCAGCTTTGACAACAGTCTGACTGCTCTCAAATGTTATTGATAGTTCCTCTCACTACCTCAAAGTGATCTCAGACCACGGTTTATTGATAATCTGTGGCGTACACATACATGCCTGCGTAGGAATTTTGTTGTTAAACAAAACGCTGAAGGAGGAACAATGAGTACAGGTTGAGGCTCTGAGCTCATGTCCTGTGTGTGTGTGTGTGTGTGTGTGTGTGTCTGTGTGTGTGTGCGTTTGTGTATTGAGTCCATATGTCTCTCAGTATGATTTGGCTAAGATTCCATTTGCATTTGGAGCTTACACAGATCGCATCCACAAACAAATGGACATTCACAAACAAGAATGTGTGTGTGTGTCTTTGTTCATTGAGGTGTGTGTCGTACCGCTGAGGCCCAGTTGTCTCCTCTCTACGTTCTTGCGGTACTCCTCCAGCTCCTTCTCCGACAGCTCACTGAAAGGGTTGGGAGGCAGGGGAGCCATCTGCTCGTCCTCTGTGGGCACGTATGGCTAGGGAGGAGATGGGAACACGGGTGAGCTTAGTAACACACACACAAATGAACAAATACACACTGAAGTGCATAAAACTAAGTCCATAAACACACACAGATGCTCGTGCCAATGAATAAGTGCATGCAAACACGTAAAAACAACTGTTTCTTCCGCTTACACATGTAAAACATCCACTAGAGCACAACCTGATAAAACCACGTCATTGACCACATCAACCGATCAAATAAACACTTCACAGAAAATCTCAACTAATTAGATTGCAAACCACAACATCTTTATAACAGATCGTAGAAGATTAACACTGCAAAGGCACAAGTGTGAATGCAATTTATCCCAGGAGAACCACTGTACCAACAAATGAAGGTGGACACATGTGCACATGACACAAATATGACAAAATATCTGCTTTGGTTTATATGAAATGGATGTATAGACCATCATGCATCAAAAAAAAGGTGAAATGTGCCATGAAAGAAAAGGAAAATGAATATAAATGTAATTCTGTAAGACAACTCATGTTCACATGCGTTGTTTTCAGTTCTGAATAGACATAAAAAATGTCTAACACAACTCCACATAATTCAAGGTGATTAATAAAAAACAACAACAAAAAACCCCACTGCAAACAGAAAAAGTCGAACCCCCCACCCCTCAAAAAATACTTGTTTGCATATTTACCAGAACTTTGATCTGCACCATATCCTTCAAGAAAAAAAACACCAACCGTGAAAATATCAGCATCAAAATGTTTTTACTGTGAGGGACATTATATTCTAATCTGTATCCTTCTACAAGACAACCGTCATGGTGGGGTTTATTTAGCAAAATATGCTGTTGTCTCCCCCTGGCGGACAACCCTGTCAGTACACACGTTATTTCTAAAGCCAGGAGGACATCCACACTTATTTATTTAAGGTTGATGGCAAATATCTCTGTGCTCTTTGAAGGGTTATTTTCACATTTCTACTTCAAGTGTAATGAACTCTACAAATATTAAAAGGCAGAGACTTATTTGTGTATTCACACATGTGGTACCAGTGTTTACTGAAAAAATTGTATTTTCATAAAGTTTAGTGGATGTGGAGCTACTGTCCAGATGTGGGGTGTGCAGAGGCTGATTCGTACCCGCCGTGGTTCATCCACAGGGATGCCTGCCAGGTGCTGCGAACGCGGTCCTGACGACATCACATCAAACCGGTTCTGCTCTCTGATCTGTAACAACACAAATCACACGCACATCCTGATTACTGAATTGGGCGTCCTTTTAAACAATAAAAATTAAAAGCATTTGAATTCAGCGATTAAACTCTACTACTTGGTTTAAAGTTTCTCAGAAAAAAAATCCTTAACGGCAACATTCTGAGTCTGAATCACATGTTCTGATTGAGAGCATTCACCTTGTTCCTCTTCTCCAGGACCTCACTGGGATTTGTGTTGAGAGGGACAAACTGATTGGGGTCCTCAATGCGGATGGGTGTTCCCGTCTCATCTGCCTTCATCCACTAGAAGAGCAACAGAAAACAGGTAAGAAACTGATTCCAGCCTTGAAGCAGCAGCTGTATGTGACTACAAATGTTGGTAAAACAACCAGACACTTTATGGGATAAATTATTGTAAACGTGTACTTTGCTTTGGATCAGACGTGTCAACCACCCTCGTATCATAATCTCTTCTTCCAGTTAATGGCAAAGTACAACTTAAGGGCCTTTTTACTTTAATCACCATCAGATGTATTCATTAATAAGGAAGACTGACCTTTACTTTCTGGTCAAAAAATTCTCAAGTACAATTTCCAAAATTCTATTTTACATTTCTAACATATTGGGGATGGACTGAATGTCCAACAGTCTCCTTGTGGAGACATGGCACAATGTTTTAAGACCAATCTGTAAAACAACCCTGAACCTCAAAATGGAAAAGCATTTTCTGACAGGAAGAGGATGGACAAACTGATACGGAAGGCCAGCTCCGTCCTGGGATGCCCTCTAGATCCTGTGGAGGAGGTGGAGAGGAGGAGG
>JAPTHA010000001.1:12331163-12341296 GCA_029814585.1 Gymnapogon annona
AGACCTATCTATATGTTTCCCCGCTAACTTTTACAGTTACAGTTTAACTTTACAGTTACAAGTTAAAAGAACCTGATTTCTATCAGGTTCTTTTAACTTTCAACGACCCTGCAAAGGATTCAGCGGGTTGGAAGATGAATGAATGAATGAATGAACATAAATACACTACATATGTGGTAACACCTGTGTGTTTGCCAGTACGTGCAGGGAAATTACACACTTAAAAGTGGATTTAAATGTTTAGCTGAGGTAAGCAACCTGCTAAAATTCCAAATATAATATTCTCTACAGAGATTACGAATATGTTAGTGATATATCTGGATCAGTCACAAGTCATCTACATATTAAAAGTCAAGTGGCCCCTGAAAGTGTGCGTGCATGTGTATGTACAGAATGTATGCTTTCTAACTCAAAACTGGACAGAGCTGATAGTAGCCCATTAGAGAACTTTGGGTCAAGAATTTTTTTAAATATATTTGTTCACTTCATAAAAAGCTTATTTAACATAAACGCATGCTCTTTACTTGAGATTTACGTATATGCTAACATTTCCATGATTGGAAAGGAGCAGATATGAAGACTAAAAATCCTTATATGTCTCTGCCCCTTTTCATCGTACATCAAACATATGATGGATCAGACTGGAGAAAATGGCAAGTTGATAGGAACAATATTTTGGGGGATAAAAGTCAGTTTGTCATACAATGGCCTTACAATCCATTGAGTCATTTAACTGTCATTGAAGTGGGTCACCTAGCAACAGAAAGAATGGCGCCATGATAGAGTCACATTTAATGTGCGGAAACAGACATATCAGCTAAGAGGTTTTTCACCGGCAATAAAATAAAGAAAGGATCCTGCATCCGAGGATCTAGAACCTATGATTCCCCAGTGGTCAACGTCCTACTATGAAATATTGATGACACCCAAAAATGTAAGAGTCCCAGGATATTTCTTCAGGAGGAGTTGAAGCATTCTGATATGAAACCCTTTAAAACACACACAACCAGGCAGCTGCTCTGCCATTTGTGTATGTGTATTCCCAAGAAGATTATGACAACAGGGATTTGATTCCATCATGTAAACAGATTAATCCTGGGGCCTAAAGTGGATACTATCATTAATATTTCGGCAAACCCCCACATCTGCACCAATAAAATATCACTAGTGAAGTGTGTATTTGTTGCTGCTGTGCCAACAGGAAATCAGTCAGGCTATATTACAGTAACAGCACATGCATCTATATAGACTGATAAATAATACATTTTCATTTTGTATCCTGCTAGATTGAAATCACAAACAATCAGCCGTAACGGATCGCTCTACTTACTGAAGGAAAATATGTGATCCATTCAGAGAAATGAAGCAGTGTTTCCGTGACTGCTTACGAATGGTAAAAGCTAATCTGTCAGAGTGAAGCTGTAGGCGTGAGACCCTAAAGTCAACATATGCATGGGAGCACTTTCAAATTTTCAGAGGAGAAGCAAAAGTGGAAGAAACAGTAGGCCAGTAAAGCATGACCGTATACATAATCTAACATATATGTAGTTTTTACTGTAAGTGTAACATGTTATGGCTGTGATGAACTGCTGCTGAGCATACACATCTTCCTGCCCGATTTCATTTTGGTGGGATTAAAAAACATATCTTTATATGTACCAACTTGAATGGAAAAAAAGCTCCTTAGTGACACTTAAAGTCAAACAGAATGAACTCAAGGACATTATATGAGGGCAGGTGCTTCCTGAAAAGGGCCTTTTCTGCTCAGTTAATTGTCTTGTGGATGATTCTTCAGAGAAAAGATTACAATAATTTTCTTAGAATTATTCCAGGAAGTCCTCTGTCCTCTGTCAAACATCCAGAGCCTTGTTTCAGGTGCTGGTATTGTTGTAGGTACAGGTGACGCAGAACTGTTATATGCCGTCCTGTGGGAGAGGAAGGCAGGACTCTTTACAGCTGTGTTGGAGCAAAGCCCATTTGTGCAGGTTTATGCTCGTCTCCCGATCATGGAGATGTATGTCACACTGAATAGTCCCAGTATTGTCTCACACTGCGCGTCCTTGTGAAATCAAACTCCTCTGTCTTGTTTTGTCTCACTACACTGTTTAATCAAACGTGACTCATGAAATCTGGTTGTTTAGATTCGCAGGACAAAACCTTCAGAATAACAGTCACAGGAACTCGCCAGCAGCATGTTGGTCACAAAGTAAACTAGGTTTTAAGTGCTGCATATTAAATGTCTGTGAGTGCTTTTCTGTCCTTATGAATGCTCTGTTTTGGGTCATATCCCTTAACAGGTTAGGGTTACGTTTCTGTGCATCATAGTTCATCCGGATAAGATGATGGCCTGCATTTCAGTTGTCACGGTGAAAAAAATACAATATAGATAGTTAAAAGGCAAATACATGTAAAAGCCTACAAACCAGGTGAGGCCTGTAATTTCAGCCGTGCACTCATGACAACGAAGCCGTTCTGTCAGCACAAAGCTGGTCTTTCAAGCCGCCAGCATAATGCTGTTCCAAAGTAGCACAGTGACTGTGTGCAACTCTATTGATTAAACATCTAACCTAAATGTGTGCATTAGTGAAACTAGTTCATGGCTTGACTACACTGCGTCACTTCTCTGTATAAATTGCGCTATTGGACTTACATTTTATTTCTAACAAGTTTTACATTTCAAATCTGAAATTTCAGTCCAAAACAAACATAATACACAAAAAAACAAAACATGACAAAAATTTTTTAAAAATGTGTTCACTTCAACAGAAAGTGACAGATCATTTGCCAGTACACTCCATACAACAACTCTGGATGTATTTCATTTTGATTCCAGTATTGTGTGAATTGTGTGTGACCATTTTTGGTTGAAAGGCACCAGCACCACAGTCATTATTCTGAGTTTAGGATGCGCATAGTTTGAATAGATTTCAAAAAGACCTAGTCAGGTCAAAGAATCACAAGGATGTGAGTTGAAATTAACATCTGACGCAGTGCGCCAGTCTGCAACTTCGGTTTACACTAATACAACAATACCGCGTATAGTTTCCGTAGTAACAGTCTTCTGTCTTTCAGCTCATTCAGTCCTTTTTGTTGCTGGATATGATTTTTGGATTACAATGGTGAAAAGGAACTATTTACAATTACTAATACTGATGAAACAGCAAAAACAAGATAGTCCACAATGTCTCGTATCTATTCTTGAAGCAGTTCATTGTTCGGAGGCGTCACCTCAGATTTCAGCAACATAAGAGCTCCTAATAATACCTAATTTCTTGCCAGCAGGTGTCTGGCCCATAGATACTGGGGGAAACGTACACCATATAACACTACATGCACAGCCAGTCGTCAGCTGGATGGGGTCGAGACGGATCATTTCACACTGCTGCAGCGTTTTCCTGCAACATCTTTAAAAGCAACTGGGTTTAAGATTAAACAAGTCAGCCACTGCTGGAGACTTTTCTGAGCACTGAGGAGATGCAGTGCTAATGTGAAACACAGCTGGCGAGCTCCAAGTAGGAAAGGCGGTGGTTTTTAAAGAGAGTCTCTGGAGTTAGTTCAACCACTAATGTTCGATCAAATGAGCCCTTAAGAACCTTAAAAAGGAGAAGGGAAAACATAATACAGAGCAGCCATGGCATTTGCCACACATGAGGGGGTTCTCGACAGAACCCATTGAGGAACCATAAATTATCCACTTGTGTAATCTGGCATTTGGTAGGAGGAGAAAGAGGAGAAAACGTGCACTTCCATTAAAACCACAGAAGTAGTGCAAATAAAGCGGACAGGAGACAAGGAGAGGACATGATGAGAGGAGACAATGAGAGGAGATGAGGAGAGGAGGCGAAAAGAGGACATGGTGAGGAGACAATAGAAGAAGAGGGGAGGAGACTAGCAAAGCAGATGAGGAAACAAGGAGATAAGGAGACAAAGAGAGAAGAGGTGAAAAAAGGCGATGAGGAAATGAGAGCAGAGTATACGTGAATTTGCCAAATTAGATTTAATCTGATATAATTGTGTGCATCTGAAGTCTTTTGACTGTTGGGTTGGAAACACATCTACCCAGTTTCAATCAGCCACTGATGAGATGAGAGAGCCTCAACCACAGAGTTCAAGAACAAATTAATACCACTATTTATCAACCATGACTTCATGAGACTTGCTTTTGCGGCCAAACTCTCTGCTGCACATAAACATCCACACAAAACCATCCCTGAGCAACTTATAAACTACCTCCAGGCAAGTTCCAATCCCAGCACGTCACACAAAACATTCTTTATCTCCATCTGACATCACTGCCATAAGGCTACTGAAAAATTTGCTCTGTTCTTTCTTCCCATCTCTTATGACTTTAAATGATCAGTTACTTAAAAAAAAAGAAGAAATACGACGTGGAAAGCTGTTCTCCTGTTACTTCACAGCCTCGAGAAACTTGTTCCTTTATACACACGTAACAATTTACACCAGTACTTCCCTGACACCAACAATTTCAAACTCTCGATTTTGTTGATACTTTCTACAGACGACATAAACGCACTATCAGTTTACAGTGTGTCAGGGGGTGTCTCTTACTCTTTGATTAAAGCATTGTATAACTGGGAACAATATGGACGTTACGCGCCTTAATTGTCTGCAGAGGTCATTGGTTACTTGTGTCTCCATTGATGTGCAGAGGTTGTATTGTGTGATGTTGCTGCACACAAGCGTGACACTGAAAGTTACTGAGATCAAAAAGCAATCTAAAAGTTCAAGACTTGAATGAGGAGAGTCTATGAAATCAGCTGAGTAGATCCAGTCCTGCCTGGACTATACTGGTATCTACTTTAAATACAACCTACTGTCTGAACACTCAGAACATGTCATTTTCAGCCACTGATGGTCCCATAACGCTAGAATCAAAACAAACAGAACAAAAAGCCTGACCAGAGAAGGAAGGAAGGGTAGAAAAACAGAGGTAGAGGGACAGGAGGAGCAGGAACCCATATGGTGACGTTGAATGTTGTAGCTGAACGAGTGCAACAGACTGAGAAAGACGGAAATAGAGATGAGAGTTTGAAGAATAGAGCAAGCGACAAACAGATACACGTGTGTATGTCCAGCTGGAAACACGCACTTGTTATTGTTGTTGTTGTAGTTGAATATGAGTGAAGCCCTGAGACCAACTGTGCTGATGTAAAGACCACAGACCCTCCCCTCCGTGGCCTGCAGGGAGCCACCTGTTTACAGCTGCGACTGAGAGATGCCTGGCTCACATTCAAAACCACATTAAGCAGCAGTAATACACATACCACAAGCGTAACACACACACAGACGTGGTGGTAAATAACAGCAGTGGGTTTACCCATCAGGCAGTTTGAAGGACCACTGTGGTGACTACAATTAGATCCAGGCTCTTTTGTCGGTTTCAATGCCTGCCACAGCCTATACCTACAATTCAGAAAACATCAATCTTTCCATTAATCACAACATGATTTTTTACCCCTCCGGTTAATAATGGTCCCGCACCTGTACATCTGGAAGGGAGAGTATCGTGCATGTCAGATCATTTTTCCCAGTGTTATGGACAATGGCCTGAGGGGTTTAATGTTAGCGAGTGTTAACACTGAAAGATCTTCACTGCAATGCAACAGACAGGAGGTTGGACACGTCTCCTTGTAAAAAATACCAGTAAATGCATTGTTTTGCAATGGTCAGGAGTGAATTTTTGTTATTAGATCACTTGGCGTGTCGGGTAACCTCATTGCAATACTTGTACAAATGTCACGTGCATTTGTGATATGATGCATGAAGACTCACTCTTAGTCAAGCATTGTTCTGTTCTCCAAATCCATATGATTCCTTATGCACATGCTCTGTTCCATTGAGGTCAAACCTGGATATTTCAACAAAGTCAAGTCAACACACCCATAGTATGACAAGTTGGAACTGCCTAGAATTTACTTTATGTCTTCCAATTAAAGTGTACCTGTACTGGTCATGTTTATGGCAGTAATTGTGCTTTGTGCATTATTTATAAGCAAAAAAATAAAAGAAATAGTAATGATAATAAAAAAACTAAAATATGAATAAATGCACATGAAATCTTTTAATTATTTGTGAAAAGAACCAATAGGAGCAGCCCTAACCCTAACCTATATGTTATAAGTGATCGAAGCTCACTGCTGGTTTTTTTCGTCGCCGTCTCACACGCATTACATTCATCGATGTCTGCTTGAACTCCCTATTAACAACAATGACAGCAATAAGAGAAAAATTAGAATTAAATATGAAAAAGGAAAAGTTGTCAAGAATTTGTGTATAGAAGCACCACCAATAATAACTGACTGAGGCATGAGTCCCTCGACCGTCTGCTTAGTGCTCAACACTTCTTAACATGCGCAAACTCCTTTACTCTTCCATCTGTACTTGTCATAGGTCAAAACATACCCTGCGTTACGTATCATGTGGAAACCTGCATCAGCAGCACCACGCTCCTGCTCTGCCAGACATCTGGCACAGAATGCAGCATGGCAAGTAAACCACTCTGGAAATGTGCACAATGCGGATCACATTTAAAGCTTAAAAAAGACCAGACCAAACCCAGCAGGCACTGCCCAGTATCAATCACGCACAAAGCCACATTCTACTACTGACAGACATTCATTCATGACATTTATTACCTATAAGAAACATATACTCTTACCCAACAGCACCATAAACCTACTCATGTTGGCCCTTAAATAGCAACATGGTCCACATTTCAAAGTACATACAAACACACACCTTATATCTACACATTTAAGACACCATTGTAAACACTAAAGAGTACTTCAGTCAGAGACCAGCCTTGAGTCAATAGTGCAAAGCAAATATATCCAATAATGTGTAGGCTACTCTAAAAAACAGCAGGGTAATGTTGTAAAATGTACACAGCAGTTGATGTAAGGGTTCAAAGTGCACAGCTACAAGAGAAGGATAATCCAATGAGATTTCATGAACTCATTCGAATGACTTTGTCTGCAGGTTGTGTACCAGACTATTCTGCTGCCGCTCCATTAATGAAGCAGGGCTACTAAAACAAACACTCATTCTGAGGAATCCACACCTCCAGGGAAAAGAAGATGCTTGGGCTTATGTAGCTCGTCTACTTCAGCAAAACCTGACCCAGCACCAGCTTAGAGGGCACACGAGGAGCTCCAGCAAGATGTCTGAGAAAAGGGTGTGGTCGCTGGCGGTTATATTAAGGCTTCACAAGGTCGCTGACTGTAGTAATTCTGTGGCCACAGTCACATCAGTGACAGTGGGCACAAGCAGAAACACTCAAGAAATGCAGAAACTGAAGGTACGCTGTTAGAGAATGAGTGAGAACGAAAAGAAAAAAATGCAGATTACACAATAAACTGGGTGAAAAGTTCACCACCTGCATTAAGATCCTGTCTTGTTTTATGCGCCTAATTTATCTATATTTACTGAAGTTCCACATCTTAAATTGTGAGATCAAGAACCTTATGGTGTGAGGTGTGGACTGATGCTGTTTGTGATTTCAATGACCAACTGTCAAATGTTGTGTAGTGTGTTGTGTAGACTTTAACAAAGTCTCAACAAGTCCCATATTCATGACATCAGCTCTAATGCGTCTTCCCTAAATGATACACTCATATTTCCTTCCTTGAACTTACTGGGCTCTGTAGGATTTGCGTAACCCGCTTCTTTTGTTCCAAGACGTTAAAATCCTGGCGGAGGTCGGGTGACATGTTCCTGGCCCTGAGGTACTCCGGGTCGTTGACATTGACCCGGTCAAAGTAGCGGTCCTTGGTTCTACCACCGGGCAGGGGCGGAGTGGTCACCACCACGTGATGGCCGTCGCCGCTCATGCCTGCTTCACGCCACTGGATCACTCTACAGGAGATGCTTTGGATGTCACCTGAGTAGAAGAAGAAGGAGAAAAGGAGGTGGACAAGTTAGAAAACAATTTTGAAAGATAAGTAGTTTTTACAAGTATAAATCAAAAGCTTGTGGCATATTTTAGAATTCACTTATCCAATATCAGATACCAGTGTATCATTTAGACACTTTTTTTAATGTGTGTTGGCTCAGTCTTAAATTATTTTACTGTTCTAGAAAATTTGTGAAGTAATGAACTATGCAACTACTTTGTCATAACAAAAAATAAGGTGAAATCACGTTACTGGGAAGATTAATTCAACAGTCAGTGCCCACATTGTCATGGTCTACATTTGTCAAACAGGAAAAAGACAGTTGTGATTTGGTGGAGCTCCTCACTGTTATGACCCATGTCCCAGGTTCGTGTCGCTGAAGTATATTTTCCATAAACACACACACTGTGTATGTACACTGTTGCCGCTGTAGACACAACTGCATATACAGTAGCAGGAAGCGATGACACACCACCCAGAGTTTGGAAATGAGGACAGGTTTGTTTGACCGTGACTAGTGGGGTGGTTTACTGTTACTGTTCAGACTTAGGTCAGTTGGCATGACAACAACGACTCCATAGAACACAGGAGCTGCCACAGTGAGTGCAACACAAACAAATGAAAGTCTTCAGGCCAATGTGCAAAAGATGAATAGCCAATAAAGGCTGAGAGGAATAATTCTGAAAAAATGAGTAATTTTGTTAAAGATATTAACAATTATGTCTCGTCATGTTCATGTTATAAAATAGTCAAATAAATCCCGCATCTACACCAAAATCTGATAATGATGTTAAATACACCATGCAACGTGGGAGACGAATATCTTCAATGTAATGACGCAGAAGGAAGAAGGCATGAACATGTAAAACTGCATTGTCCAGAATCCCTTGCAGCCCAGCTGAGGCTGTAGTAGCATAAGATAAGCTGAGGTAACATTGCAGAGGGGCGGGGCTTAAAGGAGCTCCAGATGGCATCTTGGCTTTGGAGACCAGAGGAAGGGGAGAGAGAGCGATTAAGACTTTAAGAAAGGGATCCTGCTGCGTCCTCTCTTTAAAGGCCCAGTGGTCTTCCAACAACAGACCCATCCCCACTCAGGTTCACCTGGCAAAAACTATTCCTTCTACTTTTACCTTTCTCTTGGTGAACTCTCAATGATGACTAAATGGGGAGGAGATCAAAGAGGTGATTGCGTCTGACACATACCGTTAAGCTACTCACTAAGATCAGTTGCCACTTACAATGATGGCTGAGATTAGCAGAGCGACACACACCGCAGTCTGACTGCTGAAGTAGTACCAAAAGAAACAGGAGCTTATGAGGAACCATTCACAGTGGCTGAATGTTTATAATGGCAGTGAAGTCCTACCCTTTGAGCATTTCAGTGGTGGGGGGGATTGACCAGCATCTTTTCTTAAACAAGTAAGGAAAATACACACACATATGTATATATATATATATATATATATATATATGTTTGTGTATTGATAGGTATGTACATATAATACTGATAATGCCTTTCAATTTATGCCATTTCCTACGTTGTCATCTGTTAATGGGAGTCTAGAGTCACTGTAAACATCCTCTGCTCTCCACCTGATCCCTTGACTAAAGCTGTGATTTATACTATGAAAAAGGATAAAAGCCACCCCCCTCCCCCCTTTAATTGAAGACAGCTGGACAGAGCAGAGTTACGTAACCTGATACTGAATTTATCCTCCTGTGAGCCACTACTGTTGAATTTACAGAAGAGCCTAGCGTGGGCAAGACTGGAACACACCAAAAATCAGAGGTATGATGACAAATTCCTGCCAAGACAAAGTGCCAAAAAGTTCAAAAGTAAGGAACAAATATAAAGGGGTCTCAGGAGGTGTGACTGACGGCTGTAATCTATAGAATGAGTGGAATTCTGTGCATCTGAATTCAACAGCTGTAGCTTCACCAAAATAAAGCTACACACCCCCTTCAGAGTCATAAACCCCACCTCCCACTGACCTCCATGCACACACACCATTCTATCCGTGCACTGTCACAAGACACACAACTCCAGCGCCACCCCCCCCAACGGCGTCCTCTATCTTTGTAAATAGATCATTGTCCTCATCCCGAACCCTCTCGCTGTGGCTGTATCCAGAGGGATCGTCAGTTGAGTTTGGGAGAGAGGTAATAATGTGGGGGAGGGGTGTTGTGTTTCTGTGTGTGTGTGTGTGTGTGTGTGTGTGT
>JAPTHA010000001.1:12409862-12420891 GCA_029814585.1 Gymnapogon annona
TTATTTATTTATTTTTATTTATTTATTTATTTTGTTTATTTTTTTTTATCGTCTTCCAATCCAAAGCATTATCATATCTGTTAATATTCCTTCCGGTCACAGGAGCCACAGGCCTCAGCCTCACCTTCCTCAAGTCCCAAACAAATGCAATATTCACAAGGTCCATATGAATCACTCAGGGAAAAAAATATGGTGTTTGCATTTTTCGTCCCTTCAGTCAGTGTGCTCCAGGTTAAATGTGTCTCTCAGAAAACATCTCTGAAGGGCTGTGAATGAGGGGCCCTCCATCTGAGTAAATCAGAGAATGAGGGGAATTCAGGCTTGGATTTCAGCTCCATATGGTGAACATTCTCAGTTTGAAAGAGAACAAAATAAAGAAGAGGGAAAAAAAGAAACAAATGAAAAATCAAGCATGTTAGAGTACAGGCCTGTTGGAGACAATTATCATATTTGTCTGGATCCTTTTTAAGTTCAGACAGGCCGGCTCTGGAGTAGAAATGGATATCCTCAGAGAATCATTACAGGTTGAGAAATATCCACCAGGCAGAGGTACTGAGGGGTTACTAGCCAACATATGATTTGAGAGGGGGAAAAGAAGTCTGGCTGCCTTTTGATCTGTCAAACCTTTATCACACACCTTTCATTATGAATTAGTCTTATCGTGAATAAGACTTAAAAAATCATATGAAAGAGTCAAAAAAGGATTACATAAGTGGACTAATACTTGAATACAACAATATCCAATTCTGCTCAATGGACAATTATTACTGTTAAAGCAAACACTACATAATAGCGATGACTATGATTTTTTAAATTAATTGTATATCCAATCTAAAAGTGTCTCTGACAACTAAATACATCTCCTACTTCATAATACCATATACTGTAGTTTTAAAATGTTAGAAAAAAAAAGTATTAAGTCCAAAATGTTACTGTAGTTCCTTCTTTTTTAATGCAACACTGGCTTTCATTCCACTAAAATAAAATAAAAACCGGAATTTGATTTCCTACTCAGCAAAATGAAAATGTTATTAGACACTTGAACGCCAAAACATGTCATAATGTAAAACACTCAGCTATTATGACACTAAAACGTTTAATCAGCATCAAATCATACAAAGGTAAAATTCAAAGGAAACAATCCTTAAACAGTGGAACATTGAAGTCTGATTGATATTTAAATAATATATAAATGTAACACTATAAGAGTACCACAATAAGTATTATTAGCGTTTTTGAATCTCTATGAACAGAAAATGTAGAGTATACATTTTCTATATTTACTAACCAAGGCTGAGAATGGGAGCCTTGATAAGTCAACTGAATGGGCTACTGCTGACCTTTGACTTCTTGCTAATTAAAGCACAACCTGGAGATAGCTGTGTTTTCCCTCTAATGCAAACCATACTTGTTTAGCTCCTTGTGAAATTAAAAGGTGAGACCAATGTATGTTATTTAGTAACTGTTGAATCACTAGTCTTATCAATACAATCAAGTAAAATGCAGTTTGTGCGTTTTTTGTAAATCAGTCTTTTTCAGATGCATTCAGAGGCTCTGCAGTACAGTACAGTATATGGATATCACTGTCATCCTCTGCAACTCTGATTCACCAATACAACCAATGTAGTGGTTGTAGATGCTCATTATATAGAATCAATTATATATTGTTAAAAAAAAATAAGTTTCCATCAATTCTTTCTATTTCTGTGATACAACCTTTGAATTTACTGAGCTCCTACATCACAGGTGTCAAACATGTGGCCCGGGGGCCAAATCCGGCCCGCCAAAGGGTCCAGTCTGGCCCTTGGGCTGAATCTGTGCAATGTTAAAATTAAAACTGAAGATTTGAACAACAGTATTAGTTCAGGTTCCACGTTCAGACCAATTCAATCTAAGGTGGGTCAGACCAGTAAAATACATATCATAATAACCTATAAATACTCACAACTCCAAATATTAGCATGTATTTACAGTAAAACCAGGTATAATTTTACAAAAAAATTTGACATGAACAACCTGAAAATGGCATAAGAGATGTTAGGTACAATTTTAACAACATTTTGTGTGTTTGTAGATCCACTGGTTTGTGTCAACTACGAATGATGAACAGAATATGGTTACTCTTTAAAATCACACTTTTCAGATTGTTGGTGTTTATTCACTTTGCTTTAAAGGATAGTTTTTAGATGTAAAAAATTTCATCGTGTAATTTAACTTTTCCTTGAAAACATAGAGAAAAGTTAAATTATTTACATTATTTCTATGTTATTTATATATTACTATGTTATTATTATACTGGTTCGGCCCGCTTCACATAATATGTACCTGAATGTGGCCCCTGAACTCAAATGAGTTTGACACCCCTGTCCTATGGTCAGAAATTTAGATATAGGAAAATGCTAAATTTTCACAGGAAATGCATAGTAAACACAGCTTTAGCATGGCAATTAATGTCCTTAGGGTTCATGTATTACACTACAAATAGCCTTTTAAGGTGTTTGTAATAGTTACAAAACAGTGCAGCTCTACATATTAGAACTGCATGCTTCCAAACTCAAAAACAAACAGAGCCGACTTTCGCCGTTTTGGACCTTGAGTCAGACTGGCGAAACCGGCAGGGTGATAGGAACAATAGTTTGGGAGGTATTAGTAATTGTGGAACATAATAACCTCATAATAACGCCACTGAAGCGGGTTACATAGCAACAGAAAAACAGTAGGGCCACGTTGCCATGGTGTCAAACGTCATATGCAGCTGAGAGGGTATGCAACTAAAAATGCCAGTGCAATCAAGAAAGTGAAGAAATGCATCTGAACAATACAAACTAAAGGCATAATAGTATTCATATCATGAATAAGGATATAGATTTATGATATATCCTCAGTGTTCAGCAAAGGTCAACGGAGAAACATTTTGTAGTCCTGCTTGTTCTTCTCACTGTACATCACTTATTCGTATGCTTTTACACTTTCCACCAACAGACAGCTGTCCTTTAATTCCGTCTTAGACGAGTATACTGATCATAAAAGCGTTGCATTCTTTTTTACCATTCTAAATAAAACCCGTGGATGCCCATGGCTGCACGCGCTCCTCCCCCCTAGCGCAGGTGAAGTGCAGCCCGTGCTTAACCCGTGTGTTTACCTACGCTGAGAAGATGCGAGGGTGGACGTTGACAGTGACCTTTTCTGACTCCGACTCGCGTATTGCTGTTAATGCATCCACCCACGGCGTGTGTCAGGGCTGTGTCCCACTGCCGCTCAGTCCTTTGGGCCGGTCACTCGCTCCCTCCCCGCGGACCACCTGCCACTTCAGTACATGCTAATCCTCTGCTCCCTCCGCCGGCTCACAAGCGGAAACTCCTGCTCATTATATAGCAGGAAGTCAACCCAGGTTTACTTGCAGACGCGGCGCACTTTTTCGCAGATTCGTTGCTTGAGAAAGAGCGCGTGTGGTTCAAGCGGGTAGTTGATTGTGTATAATTTATGTGTCCCATTTCATTTTTGCTCTTTGTTGGACACATCATGCAAAACTAATATGCAAACGTATCTCGTATAGGCCCTCTGTAATGTCCAAAACAGTGTTTGTATACCGCGCGATTTATTCAACTGACTGTTTTATATCTGTCACCATGTTCAGCGGCACTTATTTAAGTATGGTGCACTGCCTCCATCTAGTGGCAAGAAACAAGATAAACGCGCTATCTATGTTAATAGATTAGATTGGATTAGATTAGATACCTTTATTGTCCCGCTCGTGGAAATTTCAGATTACAGCAGCTAAATACAAAGAGTAGAAAAACAGAGTAGGAAGATATACAACAACTGAATTCTTGTACAACATAGACAGTATGTATGATTGAAGTCCCCAGAGATGATAATGAGGGACTGTGGATGTGTCATCTGCAGCCCAGAGACTGCGCAGTAACGTGAGCCGCCGAGGTAGCAAACGGCTAAAGTGAGTATGTATGTAAATAATAGTAACATATAATAAAATATAACCTATGTATTTTTTTTAATTACCTTTCGGTGAACAGCTGATGGCACAGGGGAGGGGGAGGGAGGGGGGAGTCATTGCTTCGAAGACGAGCCTCCCTCCAGCACTACGTAGATAAATTCCTCTTATGGGGTACTTTCCCCAGCTTTCATTGATATCAGGCTTCTTCAACATGATTAGCTTTATGTTTAAAATATGTCTAGAGACACGTTGTTTTCTATTCACCTTCACCGCTACCGCGACAACACTGGCTTTTATAGCATCCTTCTGCTTCAGATGGTGCTCACTGTGGACTCTGTCATGTTGTATTCCTTAGCGATGTCGGAAACACACTCACCGCCGTCATACATTTGGATGAATTCCTTTTTGAATTCAATAGTCGGTACTAACATTTGTACGTTTCACACACTAGTACTGTTAGACATTTTTCCAGGCAAAATATAAATCAAACAACGCTCACAAAAAAAAAAGTCGGATGCGTCCGGATGTCCTGATTGTACACAGATCATGTGATGGATTGCTTCAGTCACTCGGCTGTAAAAAGAAAAAAAAACAAGCGAATAAAAACCCGGAAGTGGTACTCGGTATGTTTTGTTTGGCCGAGTACAGCCGAGTGATGCCCGATGATATCCAAGCAAACAGTTCTAAATAAAGTTCATTGGAAAAAAATGGATAGAAAAGATGGATAGCTTCAGTCGCTCGGCTGTAAAAAAAAAAAAAAAACGAGAAGGAACGGAAGTGGAATTTGGCCGACTACAGCCGAGTTCGTTTTTTTTTTTTTCCAATGAACTCTATTTAGAACTGTTTGCTTGGATATCATCGGGCATCACTCGGCTGTACTCGGTCGAACAAAAACCTGGAAACTGAAGTCTGCTGAGTTGGACTTCCGGGTTTTTGTTCGGCTACCGAGTCGGGAAAATTTCTAAATTTTTGTTCGAGTACCGAACTGTTCGACTTGTGAAACGTTCGAGTACCGAGGTTTGACTGTATGTATAAGATTGTTATGCCATTTTTATAAATATAAAAATCAAGAGTAGTAGTATAGCGTAGCATCGGCTGCTAACAGCTAACTGCTAACAGTTCAACGCTGATCTTCACAGATGACTGTTACACCTTCTCTCATTCACATACATCGCCAGTCCCCCCCCTCTCCTCCACCACTCTCCCCCTCACTTTTGTCCGCTCTCACCAGTTCAAAACCAACCAAAAACCGACAGAGTCCAGTGTGGTGTGCATGAGCCAGGTGTCCAATTGACAGTAGGAGGCTGCTCCACTTGTATTCCCACTGCAGTCTGGTTAGCATTAGCCGTTAGCTCTTCCATCTTGTTGGTAGATCTTCTGTTACCGACCAGAAAAGGTGGAAAGCTCAGCTGTAACGTCCCCATCTCACCCGGAACATCGCGCCAGCTCTGCAACCATTCCTCCGATGCCGTAATTCCTTCAGAAACACAGTTCACTCTCTTGGGAGTACACCGCTGTTACAACTCCAACAGCTGATCCGACTGTAAAAAACAGACTTGTGTTATGTATATAGATCAATGATGCTACAATCATTATGTGATGTCTGAGTGTGCTGTTGTATGAGGCTGGGAGCATGGTGGGACATGTGTGGGAGCTGACTAAATGAATGAAGTTCAATCAATCAATCAAACTTTATTGCAGGAAAATGCATCACGGAGTGCTTTACATAATAAAAACATTCCCACCCAAACCACCCCGCTCTCTGTGTGCGAACAGAAAAATTAAAAATAAGTGAATAAAAATAAATAAATAATAATAATAATAATAGTAATAATAAGGCAAAAACATAAAATAGCATTCATTTGTTGTCAGTTGTTACAATATTTACCAGGCTGGGTACAGAGGCAGCAGTAAGGAAACGTCATCGAGGAAGCTGTCTGTCCCGAGAGCTGCAGGTCCGCGACAGCCACCCAGGACAGACACAGTGGAACCAGATGAGGCCCTAGGCCACAGGCCCCAGGCAGCTACCACAGAGTACAGCTCTCCAGACAGAATGTTCCCTCAGAGGAACACTGGAGTATCTAAAAGGTGAATAAAATAAGTAAAACTAATAAACAGCAGCATTAAGGTAAAAGCAAAGAACATTAGTGAATAATGGGTCTAAAATAAAATAAATTTATACATAAAAATGAATAAATAAATAAAATAACTAAAACTAAGTAAAAGCTAAATTAAATAGGTAGGTCTTGAGCCCGTTAAAAACATGAATGCTCTGTGCGGCCCTGAGGTCATCTGACAGACTGTTCCAGAGATGTGGGCCATAAAACTGAAAAGCTGCCTCACCATGGGTTTGTGTCCTCCTGGCTTTTGGAACGACGAGAAGACCTCTGCTGTAGGAGCGTAGGGGTCGCCAGGGTACATACAGTACAAGAATTTCAGTTAAATAAGAAGGGCCAAGACCATAAAAACATTTATAAACCATTAAAAGAACCTTAAAATCAATCCTGAAACGCACGCAGAGCCAATGCAGTGATTTTAAAACCGGAGTAATGTGCTCATGCTTTCTAGTCTTTGTCAGAACACGTGCTGCTGAATTTTGTAAAAGTTGCAGGCTTGAGATAGTCTTCTGGGAAAGACCAGAAAGCAGGGCATTGCAATAGTCAATATGACTGGTGATAAAAGCATGCATTAGCATCTCTGTGTTGGCCTGAGAGAGAATTGGGCAGACTCTGGCGATGTTTTCTAAATGGTAAAAACCTAACTTTGTAATATTTTTAATGTGAGGAATAAAAGTCAGCTCAGAGTCAAAAATTACGCCCAGGTTCCTCACTTGAGAAGTTGATGCAATACAGTGTCGGTGTGAGTTTCACATGTGGTGCAGGGACTGTCTTTCATGCAGGCTAACTACAGGGCCACCCAACATTCTACAGCTGTGGTCTCCCCAGCCTTCCTTATGCCTAGCCGTGAGTTCCATCTGCCCCTGGACCAACTTAGTCCTATGATGCTTCAACAACCACCTTGTGGGGTCAAAGCCTTCATTGCCCACCAGCAGAGGCAGATGAAGAACAGGTGTGACTACCAAACTCATGCTAGACTGCCAAGCATCAATATCTCTGACTGGGTGAGGGTGGGCAGGCCACACAGAGCCAACATATTGTCTCCTTTCTGGTCCTCTCCTCTCCAGGTCACCCATTAAGCCAGAACTGCTGTCTCATGGGTCACCGCGACCAGTTTGCACCCGTTCTCGATCCAGACACTGAAAGGACTTGAGTTGAAATTTCATGTCTGAAATCCTATGTGGGGAGGGGGGAATGTTATGTACATAGATTGATGATGCTATGATCATTATGTAATGTCTGAGTGTGCTGTTGGATGAGACTGGGAGTATTGTGTGACACATATGGGAGTTGAGTATATGAATGAAGTTGATGCAATACAGTGTCGGTGTGAGTTTGTCTGAAAGTACACAACAACTGGTCACAAGATCGCCCGTTGTGGTGTTGAAAAGGTCCATGAGAGTAGCAAACAGACTACTACTCTCACAAAAACTTCAAAAATTACGCATGTCCATGTTGTACAAGAGTCTAATTAACACGACCACAAGAGTCGAGGCAGAAAACTTAAAGTAGGAAAAAGAGTTAGGAGCTGCTGTAAGAGGCTGCCTACTGTGGTGCCATCTTGGAAGTATAAGTACATTAGTACAAGTATAATAAGTACTATGCACAGTGAATGCGTTTGTCTATTGTAGCAGCAGGGTCCTGCTGTCAACTTGGGTTGCTGTCAGCCAAACGGATATTATTCAAAGTGCCCAGCCAAGTCAGCCACATGTCGTCACTGCAATAAAAATGGACATTTTGCCAAGGTGTGCAAGAGCAAGTTTGCAATACAGAATGTGGGAGAAGTCACCACTACTGGCGATGTTGATACCGTTATTGTACTACACATTGGAGAAAATGATGTTACTACAAGGAGCAACAGATTGATGTGCCATGTTTCTCTGGAGGCTGCAGGTTACAACAGAATTAATAGTGGACACTGGTTCAGGCATCTCCATTCTTCCTGAGCGACTGTACAGACAGCATTTTAGTCACGTGACTCTTTCAAAACCCAAGAGAAAACTGACTACATACACACAAAATCCAATAGAAGTGCTCGGGTGCATGGAGCTGAAAGTTACATACATGACAAACAGTGTTTCCACACACATTCATGTTGTGCCAGCTGGAACGCCCATACTGGGGATGGATCGTTTCAATGCACTACAGTTGGAGATTGTAGACGGTGAAGTGACCATCAGTGCACCATCTATTGCACCCCCTACAGTTGCTGTGCAATACACTGCTTGCAAAAATGAGCCAGCTGTCGATGCAGAGGAAACCGGAACAGTTGTTGGCTTTGTCCACAAAGTCAAAATACGGCCTCATGTGCAACCTGTTCAACAAAAACTGCGCAGATTGCCTTTTGCTGTGTGTGATGCTGTCTCAGAGGAGCTATGCAGGCTGGAGGAAGAAGGAGCGATTGAGCACATTGACTCCTCGCCATGGGTTTCACCCATTGTGGTGGTTAAAAGAAAGTCAGGCAGACTCAGAATATGTGCAGACCTCCGTGAGCCAAACAAAGCAGTTGTGATTGACAGCCATCCACTGCCACACATTGAAGGGATGTTCCATGAGCTGCGAGGGTCACGCATATCCATTGACCTACAAAATACATACTACCAGGTACCACTCCACCCTGGCAGCAGAGACCTTACTAGTTTCATCACACATGATGGTCTGTTTCGTTTCACAAAAGTTCCATTTGGTCTTGCCTCCGCTCCAAGTGCATTCCAGCGCATGATGTCACAGATCATGTCTGGCCTAGATGGTGTACAGTGCTATCATGACAATATTATTGTGCATTCTGATACGCCAGCACTCAATGACAAAAGACTCAAGGCCATGCTGCATCGGCTGAACAGCAGTGGCCTGAAACTCAACATGGAGAAGTGTCTGTTTCAGCAGACTGAGCTGTTCTACCTCGGACATGTTGTATCTGCTTCAGGTATATGTCCTAACCCTGATCAAGTCGCTGCGATCAAGAATGCCCCACCCCCTGAGGATGCTACTGCCCTTCACTTATTCCTCGGCCTCACTCCGTGGTATTCAAAGTTCATTCCAGGCTACACTTCTGTGGTGGAACCGCTACGTGCACTGCTGAGAGGAAACAAAGAGTTTGAGTGGACTGATGCTGCACAAGACGCGTTCACTCAGCTCAAAGAACTGATTACTACAAGCCCAGCACTTGCTCTGTTTGACCCTACACTTTCAACACTAGTTACTACTGATGCATGTGACTTTGGCATAGGAGCTGTGCTTACACAGATGCACGGGGACACTGAAAAGACTATTGCTTTTGCATCCCTTACCTCCAGTGAAAGGAACTATTCTATTATAGAAAAAGAAGCATTGGCTTGCGTATGGGCTGCTGAACGTTGGCGTACATATCTGTGGGGTAAACATTTCACACTGCGTACAGACCATAACCACGCTGATATCCACAAAAGGCTTAGGAAGAGCGGGTATGAGAATCGCAAGGCGATCCGCTCGCCTCATGTGTTTCAACTACAGTTTTTAGTACAAGCCTGGTCGTGACAACATCATTGCAGATTGTCTGTCACGCCTGCCATTGCCAACCCCTGACTGCCTACAATTGGAGGAAGATACAGTTGCATTGGTGTCTGTGGATCTTGCTGCTGTCACTTCAGACCAGTTGCGTGTGGCCTACACAGATTGCCCTGTCTTACAACAAGTAGTCAAGCACCTTCGTGAAGGTTGGCCAGCTACACCCAAGGGACTAGATCCTGCTGTATTGCCCTACTACTACGTACACACTGAGTTAGCTGAAGTGGATGGCTATCTAGTTCGTGGCACACACCGTGTAGTCATTCCAAGAGTCCTTCAACCGCGACTTTTCGGTTCGCCCATGACACACACCAAGGTATTGTGAGAACAAAGCAGAGGCTGAGAGAGCTCTACTGGTGGCCACGTATGGAGGCTGATGTTGAAACAGCTATCAAGTCATGCATTACCTGTTCTCAACATGACAAAACTGACAAAACTACACCTGCACCACTACATCCTGTTCCTTTACCAAATGCAGCTTGGAAGAAAGTTGCTATGGATATATAGGACCTTTTCATTCTGCTACCCCTGACTGTCGTTTTGCTGTTACACTGGTGGACTATTACAGTAAGTGGCCACATGTCGCATTCACATCGGATGTGACTTCTGCTACTGTGATAGCATTCCTGTCCACAGTATTCAGTCGTGAAGGAAACCCTCTTGAGCTAGTCACAGATAATGGATCATCATTTGTATCTGCCGAGTTTGAAGCTTATTTGGCATCTCAAGACATCAAACATTGTTGCAGTTCCATCTACTATCCCCAAAGTAATGGAGAAGTTGAAACGTGGAACAGAGTCTTCAAAGACTGTCTTCAAACTGTTGACATCGAAGGTAGACCTTGGAAATCATTTGTCACTGACTTCCTGCTGACCTATCGTGCAACTCCTCATGCAACTACCAAACTATCCCCTGCTGAACTGTTGCATGGTTGTCTGTTCCACACCAAGTTGAACATTAAAGGCCTACCAGTGCGTCCTACCTCTATTCAGTGTGACAAAGTGAGATGTGCAGTTGCCCTTAAACAAGCAAAGATGAAGACCTACACTGTCGCATATCGGTCTGCAAAACCATCTACATTCCAGTGTGGATCTTTCGTGCATATTAGGAAGCCAGGAATTACAAGGAAAGGACACTTCAAGTTCACACCACCGTTCCAGATCGTGGCTCGGAGAGGCCCTACAACCTACGAACTCTCTGATGGGAAAGTATGGAACGCTATGCACCTTTCATCTGCTTCACCCCCGACTCATGGTTCTACTACTGCTGCTGCACATCCTGCGGTCCAGCCAGAGGTGTAAGTTCCCCCTGCTGCGCCCTTGCCTGTACCGCCGCCCAGTGGCGGGCCGTGCATTTCAGACCTGGGCCAGCACTGATGTCCTCCCGACTTAATCCACCTCTTAAAACCATC
>JAPTHA010000001.1:12464972-12483487 GCA_029814585.1 Gymnapogon annona
CTTATATTTACTTATATTTATGTTTATATTTATATTTATATGTAATGTTAAGTTGTTCTGTTATTGTTAAAAAATGATCATGATGAATATCAAAGCAATATTTGCTTGCAGTTCCAGAGACTGAGAGAGAGTTTCTGGTGGTTTAAAATGATTAGGTATGGCTGAAATAATCTACATGCATAACTTTTAAATGTAATAGTTAACTGTTCAGTATGTATAGCAATTTAAATAAAATGAACCCTAAGGATGACTTAAAATATTTATCTCAATATAAAACTACATGATGGCATTAGTCAGTATGGAGTTGTAGCTCCGCCTCCTGTTAAGAACTAAATGATTAAATGTCTTCCAATACTTTGCCCATATCTATATTAAAGCAAGTTGCTTATGATTCAACAAACATCTGAAATCAATATATTGTGGCTCATCTTCAGTAAAATGTCATCTCAGAGTTTAATTTTCCCATTTCAGTGGCAGAATGGTTTTTCTTTGTCAAGTGGTCTCTAATCATCTCCTAATGTCTGAAGAATGCTCAGCACTGCCTTTGATTTGACAGGTGAAAAAACTCACAACAGACATTGGGCATTATCTGTCTCTCGGCAGCATCGTGGTAGAACCCACTCTGGCAGTGAGGCGAACAGAAAACACCTCATCTTGGATTACAACATCAGACAGAGGAGCCACAGAGGAGTGGTGAGAAGGATATCTCACTTACACGTGTGATTTAATGATTCCTGCTGTCATCGCTGTTCCGTCCTGTCAGAACTGAACACAGGATAACGGCGGCCTCCACGGACTTCTGTCAAACACACAATAGTATCAGAAAGCTGCCCGTGCATGGAGCGTGACCCATAAAAATGTGCTAATGTGTTAATGCTGTGAACAGCAAATGTGCTCCGGGTCAATCACCTTCAGTTTATTTACAAATGCGACTAATAAACACAGCAGTGGACGAAGGACAGATGAGTAGTGAACCCATGTGTGTGTGTTTAGTGTTGGCACTGAAGGATTTATGTGGATGCTTTCACTTAATGTGCTCTGGCTCGGAGGTTTACAGCACAGATTTATTTTCTATCATGTATTTTTCTCATTTCTAGAGGCAAGATATTTTCATCAACAGTATAGCTCATATATTATCCCTTAATATATATAAATAGGTCATTTAGGGGCTCTGGAAATCTCTGTTTCAAGTCAGTGATTTATGGTTTTAAGACATAGTGACCGAGGACCAGAGAAGCCCTCGGGGGGACGTTCAGTCTGTCATAGTATGGGTGAAAGGATAAGCAAAGACCCTAGGGAAGGTATGAAACTACATGGTAGACTTTTATTCATCTAAATAAACACAAGTGAAGAAAGAAAAGCCGAAAGGCATTAGTATCTGTCCACATGGACTGGATAGTAATGCGTAGACTGTACTTTGAACAATATAACATGCACGTCTCATACGGTTCATATAGTTATGCATTTTTGTTTTTGATTTTTCTGCTTTTGTCAGTGTATTTGTCTTTTTTCTTTTTTTTGTTTACGTGTGTGTGTGTGTGTGTGTGTGTGTGTGTGTGTGTGTGATCTGATGTAACTGTAATGTTGTTCTATAAAAAATCTAAATAAAATATTTCAATAATAACCCTCACACATGTGGGTGTTTACACTTTTTCTGGCTTGGACAACAGGAGATGAAAGACGATACAGTTGACATCAAATGGTATACACCAGCAAAGAGGTGAAACCTGAAGCACTGATACACACAGATGTAGCTACTGAACAAAGCAGAAATTTTCAGGAAATTGTTCAACTGTATTAAGGAATGCAACTAGATAAAGTGAAAAGCTGCAAGTGTAAAACAAGTGGTGTAGAAAGCAAATACTGTATATATATTTTGGAGGCCAATTTTGCAATGTATTGATATTTTAAATATTGCTTTTGAGCAATAGCACTAATTCTGAGTTTGACTATTGTGATTTGTGGAAGAAGACAGTAAGCCAATTAGCACAGAGCTTGCACACTCAGGTGCAAAACAGGTCTAATGGTGATTAAGTGATGACATATTAGTGATTTTATTGAGAAAAAGTATTGTTTCCTCTATATTGTAGACAGATGCGTGTTAAGGAAATGTTCTCATCCATTTAGGATTACTGAGACATTTCATGCACGCATGCCTTTCCTGCAGATTTGATAGTAATCTCATAAATGCTGTTTATCACTGCACTTAAGAGTTCTTACTGGAGGTGATTGGAGTCATCTACAGCGGTACAGTTATGTGTTCCTGCTTTTCTGTGGGTCATGATAGACAATAGGGTTTATTATTAGTGAAGCCTGACTCCATACAAGACTGAAGTCTCACTGTCCTACAGTGAGGATACTTTTCTACATTCATTTCATCTTTAAAATGCCCCCTGAACATAAAGTGTGTCTACGGAACAAGGAAGTCCTTCATGCACAGTATTGTTTTGCTGAAATTTTGGACTGAAGCTTTTTTCTTCCCCCTACAGCTTGGACGATATCGCAGAAAGATTTATGCTTTAAATGCTCATTTTACTCCTGTATGTTTTGTTTAATTCACTCTCTATCTAATGTTATCTTGCATATCTTTCTTTTTCATATCTTTTTGTTATATATTATCTGTCAAGGTTGGGAAAAAAGGGGAGAAGCACAGGTGATTGAGATTGAAGGGAACATAGGACATTTATTAACTCAACAAACACACAAACCAAACAAAGAATCACCAAACCAAAGCAAGAACACACAACCAGGCTACACAAAACTAGACAAACTAACTGCAGGACAAACAAGGCTAAACATTAATAAACGCAAACCAGAATCTTGACTCAACAGGGGAAAACAGAAAACCAGAGTCCAGATCTGAGTCCATGAAAGATAAAATGTCCAGGTTATTGCAGGATGAGGGAGTGTGTAGGAGATATGAGGCCACGCTGCTCGCTGGGCAATCTGCTTCTTAAAAAGCAGAGCAATCAGCCACAGCTGAGCAGCACGGCCAGGTGTTCCAGATCAAGTTGATGGCCAGTCCCCTGAGGGGGAGGGTGTGGCTCAGCCAGAGCCTGGGCTGACCATGACATTATCCTATATCTCATCATATCCTATAATATGATTTCTTGTGTTTTCTATATTGTTTTTAGCATTATCTTGTGCATCTCGTATTGTGTCTATTTTACTTGACAATATTAAAAAATTCACTCTCACCTCAATTCAAGTAAAATTGTAATGAAGGTGTGATACTGGTTTCTGCATCCCTACAGATTGAGTGCTTGCTTTAACCCAGTATAATGAATGTGAGGATGTGTGTGTGTGTGTGCTGAGCTGGTTTTCATTTCACATGGGAATGTCTTTGTTGGGAATCCATACTTTTTCAGATATCCTTATAATCCTGCGAGAGTGCATTATCTTCTTAACCTACCACCTGCATTTCACATCTATTACTACAACCATGACCTATCACCGAACCAGATGACCATAACTCAAGCCTAAGTGGGCCTGATTCTTCCCCTGCTACTCTGTGCTCAGCGTCTGCCCCGGCTCTGTACGCTGTTGGCCGGGCACCAATAGCCTGCTGCACCCCTGAGCATGTCCAGGCTTTCTCTTCTGTTTGCCAGTAGTAAATACACTTTGGCAAATGAGCCTCGGAGACTGTGTGTGGGAACTGCATGCTGGATTGAAAGCAACACATTTACTGGTGAGTTTTCGACATCACCAAGCAGACTCTGAGCTTTACTTAAGGCTGGGTTTGAGCATCTGTGAGGGCTGCTGAATGAGGCTGCATGTCCACAAGGAGGGAAGCCATGGTCCAAACATGGCAGCGCATTTGTCTAAATTAGTTGATTTCCAAAGAATTAATTAAGGTTTACCAGAGAGGGTATGGAAAGGTCATTTTTAATCATTTGTAAAATTGAATTACAGACAATGCGACAGGGGCTAAGAAAGAATTGTTGTGCAGTTGCAGTGTGAGATGGATGGCACTGGAAACATACGAGAATAACTTGTGGTAATTTTTTTACCATTTTTATTACTTTTAAATTGTGTAGTAATATTAAAATGTACTAAAAAGTCTCAACTTTAATCAACTGCTTTTTTGTTCATTCATATTATAATTAGTTTTCTCCAAATGAGGACATCCATTGTCCAGTTTACTAGTATTTTGTGCAGCCACTTGTACTTCTATACAACATACAGTATATCTTATTAATACTGTCAAACCTCAGTACCTGAACGTTTCACAGTTCGAACAAATTAGTACTCTAACCAAAAGTTTTAATGTTTCCCGAGCTGGTGGCAGAACAAAAACCCAGAACTCGAATTCGGCTCTACTCAGCCACCCGAGGATACCCGAGCGAACGAAGAGGTCTGCCTGCTACTGCGTGGTCTCTGTACTGTTCGGACATTGACTTGTGTGTTGTTACCTTATTTTTGACTTTGTTAGTTCCATTGTGTCCTTATAATGTCACTGAAGAAAAACAGTGACACTGGTGGTGGTGTGAAACTCTGCGTATCAATATTGAATCCAAGAAGGAACTCATCCAAACAGACATTATAAAAGCAAATGATATCGCAGTAGGAGTGACGGCAAGTACAAAACAACGGAATTACTGAAAGGAAAGAAAGAAATTACATTGATTATGTTTTATTATATGTTACTATTATTTACATACAATTTGTTATTGTTACTTTATTTTTGTTTAAATTGAGGTATAAATAACGTTAGGATAATCAAAAGAGAAGCAATTTCACACTCAAGAACAAATTTAGTGCTATTTCTATTATTTTAAAATGGGGAAAATTAATTTGGTACTCGACCAAATCGGTGTTCGACCAGGCTTCTTGAACGAATTATGGTCGAGCACCGAGGTTTGACTGCATATATATCTCATATTCCTGTCAAATTCCTTTAAAATGTCAAATGCTGTCGAAACTGGACTACTCTGTACATGCAGGTTTTCTTAAACAAAAATATCCATGACTTTAGCATAAAACTTATATTTCCCATCATACCCCTGACTTTGAATTATTTAAGCAAAAAGTAAAAGACAAGATTGATCCAAAACCACCAACTGTTTCTTGTTTCATCTCTTTTCTTTGGGAGGAAAAGAGAGGATTGCAACATCATTTCACTTTAACCTCAAGAACAACTTTATAATATAAATATTCTGTCAAATGGACAAATGAGGTTAAAGGTAATGAGGTGAATGACGGTCATGTATGTTGGGTGTTGAAGACCACTACATCACTTTTGGCTTTTTGTCATGAGAACAGAAATCTGAATCCTGTAAGCGAATGACTTAAAATGCAATTAGAATTCCAACAAAATCATACATAGTCACAAATCCCTGCTTTAGCTCGGATAGAAAATACAATGTCAAATCAAATCAAAGTTTATTTATATAGTGCCACATCGCACCAACAGGTATCTCACAGTAATTTACATATAGAATTGGCCCATACAGACTGTGGGATATGAGGAACAATAACTAGAACAGGAACAAAAATACTAAACGCCATGTTGAATTGAACATTAAATATTGACATGTTGATCGATTGTTGGGTCGATACTATTATCTGAACAGAGCGCATCCTACATCTGTTTATCTTAGTATATGTGACAAAGCTGGGACTGTGAGCCTGAGTTAAACACTTTCATCAAAACAAACTCCTGTGTGTGATACTGTTGTCCGCAACGTGTGTGTATCGCAGCGGCTACAGAGGTGAACTGAGGTCAAAGAGCTGCTCACACAAAAGTAAATAGATAATTATATGAGGGAAATGTTTATAATCTTCACTCCCCTTTCCTCCTGCGCTCCTGTAATTAATTTGAATAATTATAGCTATGTTTCCTGAACTGTAGACCTCTGTCTTGATCATTTACCTCGCATATTTCTATATTAACCTCTGAACATGATAACACAGCTACTAGCTTCAGTCCATCTACTTTATTTTGAATGTGTCCCAGATGAGATAAGGAAAAGCTGCACTGGAAAATGTTGGATGATGTTACGGGATGAGGTAACCATCTCAATAACATTAGTGTAGATTGTATTTAGATTAACGATTCATTCATCATGGATCTGAAGGAAGATAAATGGACAGTGTATTAATGTGAGGTAATATGTCATTAGCTGAACTTTACTCTTGACCTTTCAGTAACCTGTTTAACGTCTGAAACCTCATGAAGGTTGGTCTAAATAAAAAAAATTCATGCTATAGATTGAGACAAATGATGATATGTCTTCAAAACCTCTCTCTGTATTGGCTTGTGCTTTGTTCCAAATATAACTGAGCAACATTATTTTAAGGTTTTTTTTCTAATACTTTGAAGTAATTAAAAAAAAAAAATAAAAGCAATATTGGGAAGTTCTTTGGAAATGGCATCTGTAAATTCACTTTAATTAATGATCATTAATCATGCGTTATAGAAACATTTATCTTTGCCCTTTGCACTGTGATGCATTAAACTGTGCTTGGTGACACAGTAGCAAGAGAGGAGAGTCTGGAGGAGAAAACACACTTCATGTTGGGATGTTAAAAATTACTTGAAAAAACAGAAAAGGTAGACAAATAAGCTGGGAAACTAGTTTGCAACAGAGATGTGTTTTTGCCTCCTCATGCAGCATGACTTACATGTCACTATATCATTGTGGTTTATGGAGGCAATAGAGAAATCAATGCGACAGTCTCTGTTTGTGAATAATTTCTTCCAACATGGCTTCTAGAGTGTCTAAATGTAGTTGCCAATGGAAACAGATGCAGTTTATGTCACACACAAAAAAAGTAATATTCAAACTATCAGATGGATCCAGTCTTTTAACCCTTCTATCCCCTCTGCTTGACCCACCTGCTCCACCAACACTCCTGTCTGTTGACTTTGTTTCTACATTTCCTGACCACAGTAAACTTAAATGAAAAACCAATGTGTCGTGATGAAAAGGAAGCTATTGATAGGCCTCTCTTTGTACTGCAACCAGACCAGTGTGTGTGTTATTCTATATTTTTATTTATTAGTATTTGAACTGTGATGTGATCACAGTGATGAGGCAGAGAGCAGGAGGGCGACAGACATACTGGAGAATATCATGAGATCATGCCAACCACAGAGTTCAGGACACTGCCAGAGTTAATTATATCCAATTGTCTGAAAATTGGCATTTTAAATTGAACTGGATTATTTGATCAAATGAAATTGCTTCCATGTTGCTTATACAAGGCAGAGAAGTTCTGTGTGTGTGTGTGTGTGAAGCTTCATGGATTCAAGGCTCTATTGCGTTTCTATTGCAATCTGATTTAATGGCTCGGAGGATTTTGAGGGTTTGTGAACGTCAGGGAGGAATGCATCAGAGACATTGGGACGTATTGCTGACACACACGCACACTCACTTCTCTTTGTCAGTACAGTTTCTTGTCTGTTTCAGATTTGGTTATCTCACTAACATGCCATATCCTTGAAATGTTTTTGCTGCTCTGCCCCATCGCTTTTGAAATGGGAGATCTCAGGAACAGCTTCACAGAGTGTTGGAAATTTTCAGATAACCCTTCATTTAGAGCTTAAGATGTTTGGTGACAGGTTAATGCAGCAGCAGGTGATAGTTTAGTGCCAATCAGCAAAAATTCCCTAATCACCTTTCCATTTAAGTGGTCTTGGATGGCATGAGACATTAAGTCCACCCCATTACGCAGTGATTTAGACCAATCGCAGGTTTCAGACACATTTGACTGACATCTACAATTACTACTTGTTAATCACCTTCTGTTCAATGTGACTGCTGTTCTATACATATTCTATATTTGGGAAGATGGCATCACCTTTCCACTACAGCATGAAACAAACTTGGGTCGTCTGTAATTTTATTTAAGTCTATCAAACTGAACCCAGACGATAAAGATGTAGAAGAAAGGTGTATGTTTTCAAATTCTACTATTTTTACTCCTTATTTCAACTCCTGCAGCTTTGCAGGTCAAGGTAAATGTAACTGTACAAATGCATTTTTTCTGTAGCTGAAAGTCATTAGAAAAATGAGCAGCGTTGGGGCTCCACAGGGGACTGCTTTGGCTCCCTTCCTGTTCTCATTGTACACAGTGTACTTAAAAGTACAACTGTGTCGTGTCAAATCCAGAAATATTCTGAGAGCGCTATTGTGGCATGTATCAGCAGGAAGGGGAATAAGATAGAACAGTAATGACAAAAGTCTACTGTGAGCAAACTCTAAATTAAACTAAACCCAAGAAACTGCTCAATAACATCTTGATTTTGAAGTGATAGATTTAATGATTGCGTGTTAATTCATTTTTGTTTTAGTTTGGATCTTTCATTTTCCTTGAATTGGCAGAAGCATTAATGCCCTTTTGGGATAAATAAAGTTTACCTGTAACTATAACTAACAGAAATGCATGAACACATTCCAATTCAAGGAGAGTAGACAAATATGATGGAAATTATGGTTTTGTTCTATGTTATTAAATAAGTTGTTGCAACACGGATTATCTCTCCTTTATTGTGAAATATTTTACTCACATGAAAACTAGAGAATCAATCATTACATCTGTACATTGTTTTCCGATAAAATTGATTAATCCATAAGTGATGCCTATCTGATTTTTTTGTCAGTGAACAAACAATCCTCATTCCAGATGCTGTGGAATGCCTCCACTGATGGCAGATCAGTGTCTGAACTGTTCTAGTCACCTACTAAATAAATGTTACTTCCTCTTTTGATTCCAGGCTTTTCTTACTGGCTCTTGATCTGCTTTCTACAGCATCCAACAACTTCCAATATAGTTTGAAAGAATTATTGCTGACTCACTGATTGGCTCAGAAACATCCGGTTTGGAAATGATGCATAGATCTGTCAAAGCATTGCAGGGAAAATGTGGAACCTGTCATGACCATTAACCTGAAACTCTATATTTTAATGGAGAGAAATGGACAGCCTGTTCAGTCAGACTCAGGTTGTTTATGTGGATCAGTCACTTGCTCTGTTCATCAGCTTCTTCATCTGTAAAGGAAGAATCACATGTCTATTTTGAAGATCTTTAAAATGGACAGTAATCCAGCCAAGAGAAATAGAATTTGGCAGCAATCCCAAGGAAGATGAATACATACACTAGAGATGTTTTTATATCAGTGCTGTTTGAGGCTTCTCCTCATCATCTGTTTTGATGGAAATGCATGAAAGTGGCTCAGTGCCCAAGTTAAATGTACACATTTGGCTTTTTATCAGAATTTATATCTGTAATGGAATGCATTACTCCTCAAACAAAATGTCAGCATCAACTCAAAAACTGAATTCTCAGCCTTAAAAATACACAGACACCCTGATGATGAACGCAAACTCAATAAATAGCTGTTGAATTGCTCAATTTAAAACAAATAAACCCAGAGAGCTACTGTTGGTTTCGTCTGTATTTAATTGCTTAACTATCCTATTATTTTTCCCCCCATCTTCTGTTCTCTGGGATTGATGAGGCATAACATTAATGCAAGACAATCTCTTGCGTTAATTGTTTTTTAAGGGTGTGCCAGGTGTGTTTTACCTGAGTGGATTTATTTGAGTATTACTGTCCTCACAACAGAAGTGAACTGAGCATGTTCTAATAACGATTTCCAAAAGAGGAGCTGCGTCTGAGCTACTGTGTTTGACACAGTTTGTCTGTGCATTTGGAAAATGATATAAGACGCACTTTAGAGAAGATCCAGACCCCGCTGCAGATTTTATATCATCGTCCTCTGGAGAGGATGTTCTGTGAACAACCATCTGATGAATGTGAATGATCTTATTAAAGTGATTCAGACTGATGAGTGGAAATCTAGTACGAGCCAAGGATTCATATGAGACAAGTTTCTTTTTGTCTGTGGAAGATCTGATTTTGATTAACACTGTGATTCTTGTCTGTATTGTGTTATAGGTTTAATATGTCAAATCATTCCGGTTTGTGAATCAGGACAATCTTACTGCCAGATGTTAAATGTCAGTGATTTATGTTAGTACTGGCTACGCTACTGAACGCTCTGTTGGTTTTCTCACCATGTTGCCCACTTCCACAAGGCCAACCTTTTCCTTGGGAACCACGTAGTTGATCTGGGAGTGCCTTCATGACAAATAAAGATGACCCAGGACACATGTGTACAAAGATCTCTGGGAAAAAGATGTCGCTAGACACTCCAGGGGAATCGTGCATGTGTGGGATGCAGGAGCTGCTGCTAAAAACAGACACAGACCACTGGTACTGAGTTTATTAAAGGAATGCTGCGATCAACTATTCACTTGTTTTCACTGGATGGACACGGGAAAGAGCCACAAACCCTCCTTGACCAGCAACCAACCACAAACGATTATCCTTAATCGTCCCTGTGGAGTAAGTATACATATACACTACATACATTCTGTTTCCAAAAATGTATTAAATTGTCATAAAAAAAAATAAATAAAAATATCATAACGGAAAGACTAAAGCATCAGTGGTATGCACTCATGTGGAATTATGATTTAGCAGTTCCCAGAAGATCCTGGCTTATCAGTAACTTTGTAATTCCATTTATTCTATGTTCAGCTATTTTCATTGTTAATACCATTTATTTCCCAGTTATTTTAAAAATGGGGCCTTCCTCTCAATATTTTACAAACTTAAGAAGAAGAAGAAGAAGAAGAAGAAGAAGAAGATGGAGAAGAAAAAGAAAGAAGTTTGCTAAGAACTTGAATGAAATTGAGGATCCAAGAATCATTAAAATTGTAGTTTTTCAGAGGGGATCATGTTTTATACTTCTAATTAAAAAGTAACATATGTTTTGTTTTCCCCAGAAAATGCATCCCTGTATTTTCTAAAACCTTAACAACAAGCGCTTTAACATAACAACACCAAAACATCGGGGTTGTTTTAGCTTTTGCTTCTTTTACACGAGCCTCTTACATTTCCTCATACTCTTACGACACACATCAGCTGTTGCATGTTAAAAACATAGACACACACTCAACTTTTACTCGAATGCTGAAATTTGCCATCCCAAGATAGAAGATGTAAGATGAAATTATTTCTTTCTAGTCTACAATGGCAAAATTATCAGTAACAGAATAAAGTATGCATAATTTGTCATAAATTGATTTAAAACGCAGCCCTGGTGTCTCACAATGACCTTCTGCGGCCTTATTTACACAAATTACCTCAGAAGTGCATTCATTGTCTTCATCTGTGAAGATCACATACAGTAACATATGACATAGTACGACTGAAACCCCTAGACACAAAAGACATTCCCATGGCTCCAGCTGCTATTGTACCAGAACACACAACCTGCAGGATAAACAGGAATAGTTATACTTTTCTGTTGTGCTTGTCTTTTCCCTCTCAGTGCAATCAGCTGCTCCTCACAACGCCAGCAGCTTTGGTTGGAGCTGCCAACCCAAACACTGAAATCACATACTCCGTGGCTCATGGTACAGTGAGCACACTCGTCCAAGCGTGAAGAGGAGGGAAGGATGGAGATATTAGGTTCTCCTCCCCAGAGATCAGACAAACTGGAGGCGCTATGCACAACAGGCCCTGCCAGCTGTACGGGTCTGATGTGGTTATGGAGCTCCTGCACTCTTCAAAATCAGCCTTTATCACAAAATATTGTGTGGTATACAGTACCATATTTTCTGGACTATAAGCTGCTACTTTTTCCCCACGTTTTGAATCCCATGTCTTACACAACGATGCGCTTAATCTCTGTAAAAAATATTGATCTCTTTTAAAATCTAGTGGCATTGCTTTATATTCAGGTGCACTCTAAAGTCTGTAAAATACAGTTATCAGTTTGATTCAAGACTGAGTATTTACTACAGTACTTTTTTTTTTCCGCAAAGGACAAATTATTGCCCTCCAACACTAAAACTGTTTTCTAAACAGATATTTTCTTCCTCTATTTGACAACACAAAAATGACATAGCACATAAGAGCTGATGGAGCAGATGCAGAGGCCTTAGAGACCCAGCTTTTAGTTTTCTCTGTATTTAACTTTTCTTAAGTGATTGGTTGTCATTTAATAGAACTCAGTATTTTGGATTTTTCCCAGTAAAATCAAATATTTTCCTTAATTTAATTTGATAATCATGTAGATGTTTATAAAAGCTCAGAGTATGTCATGGTTATTATATGAAAAACAGACAAAACTGAAGAAAAAGTGACTTTTTCAGTAAATCTCTCATTAACTGAACATAAACCCAGTGTGTCCATTCAGTGCCATTGATTGAACTCCAGGGGTTTTGCTGGTGAATCAATGTTGTAGAAGATGACGGTGTTTTGCAGTAACTGTGGACCCACTGAATATCCAAATGGGTCATATCTGATGACCCTGAAAAGACAAATAACTGCATTTTGCACCAATTATTTACATGTATTGATGACATGTAGGATTAATGCATCAATTCGTAATAAAGACTTTTGGTCACTAGTGGCTGTTTGGGTCTTTGTAGGTAATCTGTCATGAAAGTGACAAACAACCACCTGATACATTTACTGTTGGTTTAGTGGTAGAAGTATCTTTCCTGCTCATCAATGGTGAAGGTGGGGAACATCTTAGACGTGTCACGTGTTAATTGCAGGGCTGACATTTACATATGAACAATCATTCACTCTCACACCTATGAGTGATTTAGATGAACCAGGTGAACAGGTTAGTGCGTGCCTTTGGGTGGTGGGAGGAACCAGAGATAACTCACGTACACACAGAGAGAACATGCAAATATTATAAATATACAAATTTATCGATATATTTATGTACTACATAGTGTACTTTGGGCAATTCAATTCCTGCTCACCTTACCTTCCTGGCTTCCTATCCTTGCCTGGACACTGCTCCATTTTATGGTCTCCATCCAGACCTTCCACAATCCATCCCACAACCCTCATTCCTCCCCAGAAAATCCCAATATTCAATATAGTCTGTTAAAACCTCTATCATTGCCCTGAGACATAAAGAGTTGAATGTAAATAATACTTTTAATTATTGAATGTTTCTTAATGTTTATCCTAATAGATCCAAATGCATTTCAGCCCTTCAGCGTGGGACCACCCAAATTAAAGTCGATGGTCGATTTGTTTGAGCGTTCGATTACTATCCGACCTTTACAGGTGCAGAGTTTCACAAAGTGACATTAGTCCAGCGATGATGAATTACTTGTGAACTGTACTAAGTAGATGCCACATCATTTCCCTGATTAATGGGAATTTTCCTCAAAGATAAACGAGCCACTTAGAGCATAAATATTATTCCACCAGTTGCATGTCACAGTCATTTACTTATAATTATTTATTATTTGCATTCATTATTAAGGACCTGAAATGAGGAAAGTAAAGTTTTATTCATGACATGTCTTATTATTAAATGCATCGTGTTGCTTTACTTTAATTTTACACTGCTCCTTAACAAGATACTTATCATAAACCTCATAAATCCATGTTCTACATCAGCGTCTTCATTCTCCTCTTGCTTTCTAAGTCCTTTGTCTGATTACAATCAGTGATGATGAATTACTGGCGGCTGAGTACGTATTTGTCTTCATGGAAAATTTAACACCAGTCTTAATCTTTACTGCGCTGATTTCTGAATCAGTGTTTGCAGAGAGTAGGTCTAGAGATAGGCCTGCCCAGTATTATGTCCTTAATATTAATCTTTCTGCCTCATACGGTTCACTTATTTGTATTTTTTGTTTTTCTTTTTTTTTGTCTCAGTCAGTATACCTGTCTTGTGTTCTTCTGTGTTTTGTCTGTTGTCTCTGATCCTGTCTTTGTGTGTTTGCAATGTTGTCTTGTAGTGTATGAATGTAACTGTAATATTGTCTTGTGAAAAATTAAAAATAACATCAAAAGAAAATATTCGTAATATTTAACAGTATGTGCCAGTATTTGGGAACAGAGGTTTACTTTGTCTTCTGTTACATTTCACTGGTGGATATTTATCTGACTGAGTGATAAAATGGGCTTTTCGGTGATTAAAACAAGTGTGAATTGGAAAACAAATAGCAACATTACTACTTGACTTGTGTTTCCAAAATTTATGATCTGGTGTTATTTCACATATAAATGGGTTTATGTATATTTATATAGCAAATTTAGAAATGTGACAGCAGGAGGAATGTGAAAAGTGAATGTACTCGTATGGCCAGACAGTGTTATAAAGCAGACATAAATAGATCTCGCTCCATAAAATCCATTCTCTTAACAGTTCATAGAATCTCACATTTTGACCTAATAATCTATCTAAAAAACCATGGCCAACTAATGCAATGGGCAATGGACTTCATTTTTTTTATAACTGAAACAAATCTGGCCGCATTTTCTTTTTTTTTTTTTAAATCATTAAATCGCATTTTACTTCATTAGACTGCAATGAAATTATACATTTAAACACTGATGGTATCGCTGGGAAAGCTCCTACCATTTACAATAGAATAAAGAAAAGCTGAACATATGAAATACACATCACAGTCATAAATGATGAGTAGTACACTTTTAATATCTCCTTCTGAAGGGAGTAGAAATATTTCTTGCACTTGGTAAAGTACTTCACAAAACACACGTTATTCCAGAACATATACATAATTGTTCCACCTCCGTCACCAAAACATAACCGAACCCATGATAAAGTCAGATGATCTAGGGGTTTGTACAAGGTATCTAAGTGGATGAGTCGTTCTTGAGGCAGTGTTTCTGACGGTGTGCCACCTGGCTCACAGCCACATTGAACTTCTAGACATAATTCAGTTGTAAACAGTTTAAGCGTAGCTCAAAAGGGAAACAGAAGTCGGACACTAAATGCTGTCTGCATTGCTAGTCTGTTAAACAACAGGCCGTGGCTTCGGAAAATGTTTTACAATTGTAACTGTTTAGGAAGGGGAAATTGGAAAACATTATGTAAAAGCCTGTGTATCCTGGCAGTATTAGTGAATGAGGTTTGCACTTTAAACAGATTTATCTGTGGTTGATATTATCATAAATTTACAGCCTCAGATGTGGTTGATGGGTTTGACTATAACTACTCTCTTTCATACTCCACTAAAACAACAAATGTGGAGCTGCTGCAGGCCCGACTGATGACTAACTCCACTTAGAGAGTTTGTTTGGAAAAGCTAAGGTCATATATGAGGTTGTTAAGGTTAAATTCCAAGGTGAGTTCATTGCTGGACTGCAAACGCCACACATTAAAGCAAAGATCAGGCATGAATCTATGTCACAATATCATTGAAGGCGATGAGGACGGCATCTATGAAAAGTGTCTTAACTGTAAATAATGGCTTTAGACAGAAGGTAAGGATGAGGAAAACCTCTCAGTCACGTGGACCCTCAGCTCTCCCTAACACAATGAGGCCTACAGGAACAGGTTTAGGTGAACATAAAGCAGAAGTGACCCTCTGGCTTTGAGGGTATTTACTCCCACCACATCTTTCAGACACAAGTGAGCTGCTTAAAGCTCTGGGAAAACAAGAACCGTCCAAACAGCTCTTTGAGAGGTCGGTCACAATGCACGTCACAAGCGCAAAGTGTTATTCCAAACATTTTTTAAGCATCGTGATCAGCGTGTCAATGCGCTGCAGACGTAGACCCTGTTAGTGCTGAGGTTTCCACACCCCGCTTTTAGCCTGAGCTGTGCAGTGAGAGGGAGTTTATTATTTCTACTCCATTTAAGCTAAACCCGATACCCACCTGTAAGTGCTGGCCTAAGTGGCCGAGTAGATTCAGTTCAGGAAAAAGCAAAGTAGCTCATTCGAAATTTCCTAATCAGTCTAATCCAGGACGGCGTTTGGGGAATAGTTGGGTGGCGAGTTAATAAAAACCTTAGTCCAGGGAATACATCTTCAAGGTGGGCTGTTGTTGGAACGTGCTATCCCCATGGAAACCACAGGAATCACAACATTAAGACCTATCTAACATTCTGAAGCTTTCCAGAAGTATAAATATCCCCATCCCACAAGGCCTTTAACATCTTGTATTTGCCAGCTGACTTAAGGAGGACGACCATTAACTATCCTAGTATTTGGTCATAAAGTATTGATTTCACTTCAGTCCGCAGCGTTTTTGTTTAAAACATGGAACTGCGATGAGAGATAAATGGAAACCAGCTGAGTTCCCCACACCTCGGCACTTTAATGTTGACTTAAACCTGGTTCTGCTAATAAATTGAACGACGGCGATCACTGGTGAAGCTGAACTGCGATCTGCGAGTCCTCTGAGAAAACACTTACAGAACCCAAAGCGTGATAAAAGCTGAAATAAAACCCAAATGAAACTGATGGAACCACAAAGTGTTTTTTTTAGCCTCTTGTAAATACTTGGGCTGGTGATAGTTAATGAGCTGTTGGTGATGGTTAAACTAACACTCTAGGAAGTGACTTCAACAGTAAGAGCTCAATTAAGTAAGAAAAGAAGTGGCCTATTAAGGGGGGGGGGCATGGAGGAGCTCTGGTGTAGTTTTCACATTGGGGACTGTGAGATATTTATATTAGACGTTATATTATGGTATTAGACATAGTGAATCAGCAGTGGTCATAAAACCACCATGACAAATGTGGCGGAAAAGTGGGGGTATGGAGACAGTTTTAACGTCCAAGCAGTAAGATGCAGATCAGTGGACATGCATCATGTGAGACAGGAGTATAAGGGCGTGAGGGTAGAGCAAATACCACAGGCAGATAAAAGGCAAAACAGTCCGAGGAATACAGACGGACAATGGACGCATTGAGAGAGAATGAATCCTTACTCTGCATTCAGGTCTTTTTCCTGCTCCCCTCCTGCCTCCATAGCCTCCATGCATTTATGCATGTAACTGTGACAGTGTTGATTGCATGATTACATAGATGACAGTGGTCTCTATTGTGTGTACTAACAGTTATAGTAGTAGTAGTGTGTCCAATGCTAGTTCTTGTACTTGTAGTTCTATCAACAACTATGGACATTTGTTCTAGCTGTTGGTAATTATATTAACACCAACTGTTGTACTTTTTAACAGTTCTAGTTCAGTTTGCTCTGCATCCATGTGTCCATCCCCCATCTGCCATTCCTTTTCTTTCCCTCTCTATCCCTTTCTCCTATTTTACTCTCTCTTTAACCAGGTCTGCTCCAGGTTTCCTGTTAAAAGGAAGTTTTTCCATCCGCCAAGTGTTTGTTCCTGGAGCATTCTATTGGATTTCTGTAAACTACCTTGACAGTCTGGTTTAGACCAGCTCTATATGTAAAGTGCCTTGAGATGGCTGTTGTTATGATTTGGCACTATAGAAATAAATTTGATTATATATATTTTTTTCATTATTTTCCTTCACTATTTGCTCATGTCATGCACTTTAATATGCCTTAGATCCCTTTAGTTACAGCTATGGACTGTCCTCTTTAATTTGCATCATAGCATTACACACTAACAAAACAGCGCTCAGTTTTTAATGTGAAAATTGACAAAGACATTGAAACAAGCCACTGGACATATCTTATTGCTGCATTTAAATTTTCTTCAGTGTCACCTATACTACATAAACTCACCCCAGTGTTTGTCCTGCCTACCTCATTTCAGTAAAAACATGCTATACACACACACGTACACACACACATGCTTGTGAAAGCCCACTGGCACTTGCAGATACGTAGCGTGACATGAGCACATAGATTATATCCCACATCACAGCATCAGTCACACCCAGTGGAACCTGCGTGACTGCAGCAACGAAATAAAATATTCACACAATCACAGTGTATTAATGTGATTGAGTCAATAAACATTGTTAAGTTCTGAACGAGGGCCCAGCGGAGCCGTCTGTGGAGGAAGGCTGTGCTCAGGGCCAGTTGGTTTTCATCTCCCTCTTTTGTCAGAGCCTGCTGTGTATTTAACACACAGCATTCCAACTTCTCCTGGATGAAGGCTGAATTTGCAGATTGCTTCGTTTTCTTCTGTTGCTCCTTTCAAATACCGACCCTCGTGTAAGTGCAACAGAATCCAGAGACCTCCTCTTCAACCTGGAGATGGAGTGTGGTGATGTTCCTGGCCTTTTGATAAATGACTGTCTGGAGCAGGTTCTTTCTCTGCACTGTGTCCTCCTGATCCCAGCAGCTGGCCACCAACACACTCATTCCACCTCATTGAAACCCCACACGCACAATTTTTGGTTTGCTTTGGCAAAAAGGAAAAAAAAAGTCCCCCATTTTCATTGAAGTTCAAGGAATGTCTGCATTTCTGAGGTTTTATAGAATTCATTTGTTAATAACCACAACTTGTGCATAAGTTTAGGGTCCTTGTGACATCATCAGAAGACTCTCAACGACCATGGTTTATGTGACACCGTAATAAATACAGTGTGTTTGAAGGTACCATCTTTACATCTTGAGCATTTGCTAAAGCAAACGTACACTTTCTACAAATTTTATAGTTTCTATGGTGGACATAGAATGTACATGTACAGTATGCGTGAAATCTTTTTTTTTAGACTTAGACTTCCTTTATTGTCATTACACAGACACACACAATGAATCTGGTAATGAAATGTCATAGATTGGCA
>JAPTHA010000001.1:12500235-12514723 GCA_029814585.1 Gymnapogon annona
AGAAGAGAAGAGAAGAGAAGAGAAGAGAAGAGAAGAGAAGAGAAGAGAAGAGAAGAGAAGAGAAGAGAAGAGAAGAGTGGGAAGACTGACAGTGATTCAGAGACGACAGGTGAAAGACAGACAAAAAAAAAGAATTAAGAAAACGGGGAGCCAGAATTGAAAAGATGCCTCAAACCCATTTCGTTTTTTAAAACTGCAACTGTTACACAAACTCTAAGCAATATAAAAACATTAACATTAAAGCAGGCTGTTCTCCACAGCGAATACAGCTCACAGTTGTCAACAACCATCTGAGATGGCGCTTAGATGGATGGGCTGATAAAAGAAGACAGAGAGGGAGACAGGGACTTAGACTGAGCCATGAGCACAATACTGAAAGAACCAAGCTGGAGCAGGATGCTTGGAAGAACCAAGGTGACCTGTTTACCTGCAGGGTGAGGCGATGACTTAAACTGATGGGTTTGTTTAAAATGTCTGTAAATCACTTACACACGAGATGTGCATGGAGGTTAAAAATAACTGAAAAATTAAGATCAGATGAAACTGAATTCAGAGATGTAGACACTTATTGAAAGCATCAAGTCAAGAGTTTATGAACACAGGGTTGTCAGCCAGCCAGATTTGTCTTTTGTTTTATGTATTACATATTGTTTATGTTATTAGATTAGATTAGACTACATTAGATTAGATTTAGGACAGTAACACCCTAAGGAGATAAATTAGCAGCAGTTATAATAACAATGCTAGTCGTACTAATTACCAATAAAATCTATAATAGCCAAGAATAATAAACTATAAAATCTATAATTACAACAATAATCAAATGCTGTACAAAGGAAAATGCACACTCCAGATATTGCATTACATTATTTGTACTATTTCCATCCATACAGCTCTCTTCACATGCCACAGAGCATGTTTTGTTGCTCTGACCTTCACTCAGAGCTGCCCTGGAATTTCTCAAACAATGATAGGATTGGGGCTGCCATTGTCACAGCCTTTACAGACAGAAATAACCATATACTGTATATACGGTCAGACAAGGAATTTCATAACCCATATGTCACTGTCTTGTGTGTGTGAAATGCTGAAAGCCTCCTTGACAACCACAAAGTCAGTACATCACTCGTGTGCTCAATGCTGATTAAAGGTTATTTCTGGCATTTTCCAAAGTCCAACAGAACCAAAGAGTCTCACTTCTGTAGTGTGAGAAAAATCAGGATTTACTGACTTGGAAGGACTCTTGAAGAGTTAAAGTGTTGAATAAATGCAGTTTATAAGATCCCTGAAGCACAAACTGGGTTCTGTGTGTGTGTGTGTCTGTGTGTATGTATTATTGCAGACGCATAAGGTAAATGAAGGAGTAGAAGGGAAATCCCTGTGATTTTCTAAAGCAGCAGGATTTCATGCTTGTTAAAGGTTTTTACTGAGAACTCCTTGCCTTTGTTGATCAAACCCAACAGTATTGAAACAGACCGTCCTCAAATGCTACAGCAGATGTGTTACACAGCAACTTTCCTTAATAGAATCCACACTTGGCGGAGTTTTACTGGTGCTCCGTCATCTTTCATGTTTACCTTTTACGGGGGACGGCATCTCTGAATGACATCTGTGCGTCAAACACGTGGTTGTTCCAAAGCCGGAGCATGTTTTGCAGACGGACTGTGTAAGGGTTGCACTCTTCTCCAATCAAGATTTGTAGGTGCACAAGAGAAGAAGGGTGATTTAGGCACAAGAAAAAGTGACCCCCAAAGTTTTATGGCTAAAGAGTGAATAGGAGTTTCCCTCCTGGCCTTTGGACCTGAGTTCAGCTCAAGACGTTCTTAATGACGTTCATCAAAAGCCTGAACGTTACCAAAGGCTCATTCACAGTCCGCTGCTCAAAGCTTGACCGTGGACTTAGAGACGGGAAAACACTCGCCCTCTGCAGTTTCTTTCCTTCAATGGCGTCGTCTCGGCCTTTGTGGCTCGTCCACTGGAACGAGATGGGCTGTGAATGATGGCTGTCCGTTTGTGTGAAGCAGAACTGTGGAGTGAAAAGGGGGGCAAAGGACAACTCCTGTTTGGGATTTGCCTGGAAACTTCACAAAACTAACATCCACAGAGTGGTTTCTATAGAAGCCAGGGCTATTGTGTGCAGAAGTCATGGGGTTAATGCCATTCTTGAGGAACCTGGGTTCCAGTTGGTTGTTCCGCGTACTGAAGAGGTTCTTGTTGACACTGTGTGTGTTCGTGTCCCTGGTATGTTCACACCACAGTGTTTGGTAATCTATCAACACCTGTAATCATTTAAAACCGTATCTGTTCAAACATATATCTGCATTTTTAACATTTGTGAAGTATTTTAATGATTTGGCTGTATTCATTGTCTCTTCTGTATTTACTGTTACATTTATATTTATTGTACACTGTGGCTTTACTGTTTTTTTTGTTTTTTTTACCTTTTTCACCCAGTTTTATTCTTGTGAAGCACTTTGTTAAATGTGTATAAACTACCATTTTACTTCTCTAGTTACTAACTCAAAATGTTAGGTAATGCACATAAATTAAAACCAAAATTATGGGGTCATCTTAAGGACACACCTCTCAACAAACACCACAAAAAAATTATCATAAATAATACGCTTATATCATGACTTTACCAAATACTTTTGAGGAAAACATATGTGATGCTTGTATTGTGTTGCCAATGTTTTTTGTGACATGTTTTATATCATTTAAAGGAGAAAGGCAAAGGGTGTAGGACCCCATTTAACATCCAGTTTTAAAAAAGTGATCTGTATCCTACACTTCACAGACAGTCCTAGTCCTCAAAAGGAAACCTACATATAATTAATTTCCAGCAATGGCAAATGATGACATCACATCAACATTTCATATTGTTATAACAACAATTATGCTTGGAGTCCAGTTTGTCTCTAACATTTAAGTAGGTGTGATGTTGGAGGTGCAGATAGTATCCTGTTCATTCCCTGAACAACCTCACAACTTTCTTATTGTTCCTTTGCAAAAGGAAAATCCAGATTTCACTTCTTATTGTAAACTTTATCTTCATGAAATTTCCCAGAGTGGGAAGAATAAAGGTATATCTAATCTAATCTAATCTAATGATGAACTGAGTTCAAATGTTTTACCTCATCATCACAGTCTGTTCCCTTGACAAACTGCTCTTCCATTTTCTTTGACATATCTTCAGAAACACATGTAACTGCATAAGATGTCATTTTGCTTGGACAGTATTGTCACCACATGAAACTATGATATAATTGTGTTCTTGATCCTCAGAAGATGAATTATCCTCTCTCTTGGTTGCCTGATTTGATAAACTATCATCTGATGTGCTCGCTGTTATTTGTAGGTCAGAGGTTACAGGAGAGTAACACAGGTACAGATGCACTGACTGATTTCCAACCCAGGACCAGGACACGATAAGATGTAGACACCTCCAGGTGTTCAGGAAGATGTGGTCAAGATCAGGTCAGGACTGAGTTTCACCCTCCATTAACATGTGTCATTCCTGTCATTCCAGGTGTTAATAGACTCCACCTTCACTTTTTCAGATCAACTGGTTGATGTAAATCACCTGTAGGTGTGAATGTGAGAGGGAATGGTTGTTCATGTGTGTATATCAGTACTCTCATGACCCTCTGCACATCCTTAGCTTCACCCCGCCACCCTATCAGGGAATGAGCATCTCACATATACACATACAGTTCATTTATTTATATTCCATTTTTCCTTTTTGTCTCTGTCACTGTCTTGTTTTTTTGCTTGTTTGTTTTTCTTTTTTTTATGTTATGTGCTTTTGTCTGTTCTCTCTGACTCTGTTGTTGTGAGTTGGGAATGTCGTTTTGTAGTGTATGAACATTGAATTGTGGAAAAATAATGAGCAGTTCAGAAAATGAATGAATGGACCTTAACAAAGGTCTGTGTCATTTCTAGACTTGATATTTCCAAAGTTTCAAAAGTCTGTTCATGAAAAATGTCAAATCTTTATCCTTTTTTAATTTTGCAAAAAAATGAAACATTTCCGTCCAAAGATTTGTCTCAAACTTTCTGTCTCTAAAGTCACGAGACATCACAACAAACCATAGGATAAACCAGAACATTCTCCACTATCTTTCCATTAAATGCTGATGTTACAGTGATTCTTGACTAACTGTTCATTGAGTTACTTATCAGAGAAACACTGGATATTAGGTGATGATGGTGGAGTTGAGTGAGAGGAGAGAGGCCGGTAATGGGGGTTTAGCTCCTGGTGAACTGAGCTTTATTGAGGTGTAGAAATGGAGAGTATAGAGGCCTATAGGAGTTGGGGTCTGTATGCCAACAGAGCCCTTAATCCTCAGATGGGGATGCATGACGAGACTCCCAACACTCTAAACTGAAACAGATTGACACACTGATTGAGACATTTCGGTTTGGTTTCTGTTTGGGTTCGCTCCAGGCGGGTGAGCATTAACTGTTTGGGGTGTAAATGCTGTGTTTAAGTTTGCGCTTTAGGCCTCAGGACAGTTTGTAACCAAAGACATTTGAACTCCTTTCCAAAACACTTAATATGTTTTTTTTTTTGTTTTTTTTTTGGGCGGGGGATTACCTGTAAGTTTCCAACAAGAACCCCGTGTTGCTACATTACTAAAACATCTCCAGTCATGTTGAATACCTTGTTAATTTATGTGGAAAAATAATTTAAAATAGATTATTAAAGATTTATAGAATATCTTCACTACTGTCACTTCTTAGCCAACCTTATTGGGTTCAGTATGAGTTTGTTAATGTTTTAAATTATGTTAAGCTAACTTGTAAGAGTTAAATGTAAATATGTCGGTCATGGACAAATGATTTTGGCACAACTAAGATAAAACAAATCAAAGAGAACCATACTTTTCTACGTGGACTGTATCTGTCTCTACTGCAGCTGGTGAGAGAACTGAATCCCATTGGATATCGTTGAACCCATGCACTGATTAAAGTAACCATTAAAGAAATTGAATTAATTGAATTAACACATTTGTCTTGAAATGAGTCAGTTTATACATTGGGTACAAAGTTTTCCAACCATGCCATCAGGAAAACATGACGTTTCTTTGGTTTGTTGAAGATTTGACATCTGTTGTAATTTCATTTTAAGATTATTCAGCAGATATTTGGCTGGTTTAAATGCATTGATTTTAACTGTACAATGAAAAGATGTGGATTAAAAACTGCTGCGAAGGAAAGTATTTTTAAGGGGGGCGGGGGGGCTGAGCATGGCGTTTATTTTTATTCCTGATGTTCAGATAAAGGCGAAACAGAATAGGAAGTTATGGAGGTGGAATTGGTGTTAAGTGGATTGACCAGGACCATTATGTTTAAGGCAATAAAAAGTGCTGTGGTCAGAGGTTATTAAAGGATCATAAAGGACTGTGAGGGGTAATAAAGGGCATGTCTGGAGAAGATTAAGCACCACAGCAGCACAAATCAACACCAGCGCTGTGCTTCCACTGCTTTATACAAGTCAACCAAATATATCAACTCTTCAGGGTCTTCTCATCAAGACCATTGTGCAGCAATTTAACACCATTAGTTACATTAGCTGCAATTGCATTTTAGTGGAAAAAAGGCTTTTATCTCGTCTTGTATTTTTAGTTTAACATTTCCTTCGCATTTGTGACTTTTAATACAACACGTCTTCATTGTCACTGTCACAGGAACAATGAAAATCACTTTATCGGCTCTCATTAAAAAAGATATAAAAATACACAAAAAAGTAGGAGAATGTAGGCATGTACAAAAGGCTACAATTCAATTTTTAACATTTTATCCTACTTTTCCATATCCATATTTTCCACATTTTTAAATCTTATATTAAATGTAAATTGACTTTATTCTATACACTGCAAAAAATGTTCCATTTGATACAAGACAATCTGGTAAAAAATCATGTATTTCAAACAAAAAAATCTGTCAATGGCCTTTCTTTTTTGGTAAGAATTCTCAAAATTAACAAGACATTTTCATCATAAACATTGTTAACATTGGATCAACTTTTTACTCAAAATAAGACAAAAGGTCGATTCTTTTTACTGACTCGTATCTTTTTGTTCGTTCATCTGTTGTGAATCGATTCACAAATTAAAAAAGAGACATAAGGACCTGGGACCTTGAAAATGTGGTGCATGATTACAAAGAATCTGTTCAACCCACTACACTACTTAACAAGTAGAAATAACATGTTTTCCCACATGTGTAAGCAGTGTTCCTTATTTGATGCATATAAAGTTTGTGCATAAAAAAATCTCACTCTAAATACTTCATACTTCACATAAATAAAAAAAAAGTTATCATATCTTAAGAGCAAATTGAGATGTCTTGAAAAGAAAAAAATATATTTTAAAAAAGGATGATTGTGTGTGCAGGTTGTGTGTACTGTATTTTCCCGTGCATCCAGATGGATTCTGAAAAATGACTGGTGCTAATGGGACACAGTTTAACCCGAGCTTCTCTTAGTTCATATGTAGCAACCAGTGAAGACGCCAGCGTCATCTCTCTCTACGTTCTTATTTAAACCGTTACACCTCTGTCTTGATCGTCGATCAGTTAGCAGTGCTTCAAACTGTCCCACTCTGTCCTACACACACCACCATCTAGTGTTTGTAACTGTAGCCATTCATCAGCGGCTAATCTCACTTGTCTGTTTTCAGGCGCTTTGGAGTCGTGTGCTCATAATGAGAAATAGCTCTTGGGCACAAGGGGGAAACCCTGTGTGTATGTGTATGTGTGTGTGTCTGCGTTGCTGATTTTCCCCAGTTGTGACCAGAGGTCTAACTAGAATAAATATTTGGTCCCATGAAGGCCGTTAGCTCTGGATTATGAATCATAAAGCTTGTTAAACAGGAGTGTAAATAAACAGTAAAGCAAGTCCTGGCGCCCTGCCGAGCCCCCACTCTTATCATAACTCAGTCTGGGCTCAGCCTACGCGTTCAACCCTCCACCTGGGCAACAGGTCTCACTGTTTGGGTACTAACCTGTTCAGTTCAGACGTAAAACGGTGAACTACCTGAAGGCTGGATGAGAGGAAACGGCTGGAACAGCCCATCGGAGACTAGTTGGGAAAAATTCTTTACAACTTGTTTTCTCAAAGGTGATTTTTTTTACAGGGTTGGTCGTTAAAGGCGTTAAAGTTTATGATGCATTGATGATTTGGTCATAAAGTCAAGCAGATGAGTCTGAGCAAGTGTGTCAGACGCAAACTACTCCTGCAGTTTGTTGTCATTGAATGGATAGATGTACTTTGGATAGTTGGAGCTAAGTATAACGTGGTGAATTGTATTATTTTTTAAGATCCTATGTGTAATATTTACATACTTTCACCTACTTATGTGAAGTTTGCATTGGAGTCTGTTCGTTGTGGAAAATGGCCATTCGTGGAAATGAAGTGACTGTATTTGTAATGTCACAGTGTCTAATATTGCACAGTGTACCTGCTGTAAGTAGGTGAGGGGCCAGAACTGTTCATTTTTTTGTGGAAAACTTTGTAATGGACCGAAAACTCCCAGCACAAAAGCATAAAATAAAGTACAACACTAATTTTGTTCATTCTTTTTAGCAAATGCACTCAACCTTTTACAATTATTAGAAACTGTAGCTTATACAAAGAATTCCACAACTGTGTGTCATATGTGTGCAAAGGCCACATAGATTCCAGTGAATATTCCAGAAGGACCATGATGAAGGTATAGTGTGTGTTTGAAGAAGCATTTATCATATTGAGCCTCTGCACACATGGAGATCTGACTCTGACAGTGATAAACTCAAGGCGAGTTCTAAACCCAGGTTGATATATCACCTCTAATGGCACCACAGGGACCAGCAGTAAAAACCAAAGATACTCAGGCTTGGGTTATTTAACCATTCCATAATACCTTTCTAACCCGAAATTCATTACTTAATCTTAAAACAAAAGAGATGCAAAATTAAGTGGTCAATATTCATCTGATAATTTGATATAAAATAGATACAAATTTGGGTATGATGCAAATTTGCAGCAACAGGCCTAATGATCAATAGTAATGAAAAAGTATTAACACAGATTTTGTTTCTCAAGAGACAGAGGTGGTTGTATTGATGCCACACAATGATTTTCAGTGTCTTGACTAAGTACAAATCAAATATTTGGGGAAAACATGCTCTATCTGAATTCATGATGGAAGTGCTTTGATACAAATTTACGACAGTTGACATTAGGGGATAAACCCTGTGTTTCTTTTTATTGATCCCTGAAGACAAATCCTGTTCATTCAGCAGGGCAGCTGTTTGTCGACATTGGTTGAAATACGACATATTTCCTGGTCTTAAGTATTAGCAAATGCTACTGCTTTCCTATAATTTTATGCAACAATACAGATGTATTTTTGTCTGTACTTTATCAGAATTATTCATGAAACATTCATGAGCCTGTCTGGAATTGTTGCTGAGCTGCGCATGAACCATGGAGTTTTTGCTATTGTGGGTATATGATGGTATTTTGTGATTCCTTGCAGAAAACATTCACATTTCTATTCTGCGAGTCTCAATGAGTGAAATGGCACAAAAAAAGCCAAAAAAATGCACTTCATGATTCTCAAAAATTCCGAAAAACACAATAGGTAGTTTGACGCCCGCAACGCAAACACGCTTCCAGCTGGACCGTGTAATCCAGGCAGCTATTTAACTTTTCCCATTCAGCTTTCTTTTTTTTAATTTAAAAAAAAAAAAATTTTGGGGGGGGGTGAACAGCATCTTCACTGCTACCAGCTCCTGTCTTTGTGTTTGCTGCTGCACGGTTGATGTGATGACCTTTGTGAACCCTGAAGCGATTGTATTGCGTGGCTAAGTGGCTCCTGATTGTGGGCAGACTTTCATGGCGATAATGTCTGCCAGATTGTTCTCCTGTCACACACTCTGCACATCCACCAAGCAGCACATCAACACACATTTGACTGCACGCAGGACACTTTGCTCTCAATCGCGACTCTAAACACTTTAGTGATATACTGGCGACTTGGAATGTTTTCAGATGGTGGAGGAAGCCTTGTCAACGTGTCAACTGCGTTTTGACAAGCAGATGGTGAAACTTGTCAAGTGTTTTCTGGTGCGTTTGTTTTGGCCCAAACCCATCCCCAGTTGAAGTCAATTATTCAGCCCAGTTGGCAGAAAAAAAAATGTCTGAAAACAACCACAGACGCGTATTACCTCAATTTGAACAATTTACCACAGATTTGCTGGGGTTTTTTTGTTTTGTTTTGGAGGGATTTTTTTATTAGAAAGGAAAAGGTTGAGGTGAAAAATGTAGGATTTACCACCAAATACTGGGGAAAAAAATTTCACATTTTCATGTTCAGAACATACATTAACTTCAGTTGAGTTCTTTTGGCTTTTTCCCTTCTGGGGTCACCACAGCGAAGCCATTTCGTATATTTGATTTGGCAGGAGTTTTTATGTCAGATGCCCTTCCTGACACAACCCAGTGGACGCTCAGCCTTGGAATCGAACCCAGGTCCCCTATGCACCAGCCCGGTGCCTTACCAACTGAGCTATCCAGCCAGGTGTACATTAATTTCAGTTAATGTATGTTAATGTTCAGGATAAACAATTGCAGTTTGGGCTCCCCTATAGAAGTCATACAAGTGCTCACCTAGCATCTTGTGCAATGCGTGTTATTTTATATATAACTATGTTATGAAAATAAATATTTAATTTATTTAATTACCGGTACTGTGCTATGCCATACATTGAAATGTGACCCTTGAACCAAAATACATACCGAACTATTGATAATCTCCACAATTGCATACCAAATATTTACATCTGTCTAATTTTTGTGTGTCATTTATTCTGACCTGAACCTCCATTTTGTCTTGGTATCCATCTGTAATAACATTGTGCTGTGAGTAAATATGTTTTCTATATATATAGAATCTCTGTCTGAGGCAGTTTTCATAAATTGACTGAGTGGTAGTTTTATCACATGAAGACATACAAACGCATTCATACAAAAAGACCACGGCTCCTTCTGCTCCTTTTGCTCCTTCATGAGCCTTCTTGCTCCTCTCGCCCTGTAAACTCAGCCTCCACTGTGGTGACTGGAGCTGTCAACAGAAAGTCGGTCCCATACAGGGACTGGTGATTTAGGCAAAGTTTAGAAAACAAGCCAGGTGTCCACAACCAGAACTTACTAGTTTGAGTTGTCAGCTGAATAATAAAAAAAAAGGAAAAAACTCTGTATTTTGCAAATAACGTTTTTTGTTTTAAACTTATTATCTGGGAACCCTAAAATCCTCTGAGAAATACCAAAGCAATGGAAACTTAGTACCAATATGTAGATCCAAGGTCAGTGCTGGCCACTATTTTGGTTCCATTTAATCATCTGATGCATAACTCTGCGCTCTGGGGTTTAACAGTCACAAATCTAATGGAAACTTAGTTTGGAGATCTGTTTATAGAAGCTGCTGATGAAGCAACTTAATGGTCCTTGTGTCCTATTTATTATCATGAAATGGTTCAGAGGGCTTTTAAAATACTTATTGGCCTGCTTAGTGGCCTGCTTACAGACTTCACAATCTCCAAATACACAGTTCTTTGCTGTAAGTTTAGAACACTCAGAACTAAAATACCTGAAACTTAGATCTCTGATTTTATTGAGTTTTTCTCAGATATGTCATGATAACAATGGCTCAGTGAATTTTATAAATTCATCCTTTTTCTGTTCCTCTTCAGTCAACAGATCAATGTCTTTTCCCAAACCCAATTTAATGCACATAGTAAAAATTGAATTCCAAATTCCACAAAAAAAATATTCCTTAACATGGATAAAGTACTTAATAAGTGCATGGCTTGTCTATGTTTAAATGGTAATCATTTTCTTCTTGATGAGTTTCAATTGATCCAAATATCTCTTCTAGAAATTGTTAATAGTGGATATGCTGGTGTATTGTACTGTCACCATCTAAACTGTGTAATAAATCCTGCCCTGCAAAAGCTAATGGGGATTTTACCAAACAAACAACAAAAGTGACTGAATGACAATGTGTTCTGAGTAAACTAAGAGGCACACAAACGTGTCAAATTAGTTTGCTGTGCACTCAGCAAACACACTCTCATAGAAATAGGACATGTCCTCATACACATGTGAGCCTACAGGGAAAATATTTGAATACTTCAACACAAAAAGGCAGGACAAAGGTGCACACACAAAAACAATGATGCACATGCAAGCCTCTATGTCTCTCTCTCTTTCTGTCCTCTCTCTCTCGTCCTCCTGAACATTCCTCTTCTGTTTCGTGAACTGTTTTTCTTTTCTTGTCGGTGTCTATTGAAGGCCATCTGCTCTACTATTCATCACAACCTTCGGCCCCAGGCCTGGCATCGAAGGTCAGTGTGTGTGTATGCGTACGCGTGAACAATGACCCCAGTCCAATGACCACCCCCCCCACCACAACACCACCACCCCCACCTGACCCACACATCAAACACTTTTCACTGAGACCTTACACTGCAGCCAGTCCACTGGCATCTTTCATGATGGGTGTTGGGTGCATGGTGGTGGTGGAGAGATAGATGGAATTTGTGTGCCTGTGCTTGAGTAGTGTGTGTATGTCTGCTCACATTCACAGATCTATTCATCATTATTTCACCCGCAGAAGGATCAGGTCCTTAAAAGCTGCACAGATGACAACTGATCAATATAAGCTGTCTACAACTGAAAGGCTCAACGTCTGGTTATCTCCCACGAGTCCTTCCACCATTTACTTTCATTGATTTCTATTGTGGAGGCTGAGCTGTGAAACACTTAAGGTTGATCAATACTTGAAAATTCCACACCACCATTATCAAAAACGTACAGTATAAAGTTAAACATGGCAGACATTATAGGGATATATATTTATATTCTTTATTTGTTTAAACGTGTTAAAGGGGGAAGGTAGAAACATCGTGTGACTTTTTTGTTCAATTATTCATTCAATATGGAAGATGTATTTGCCTGCAACTGTGGGTCAGGGGTGGGCTCAATACTCTGACATTGGACAAAGGCGTGGATATAGACATACATATGAAATACAGAGATCAACAATCAATTCACTCCCACAATCACACCTACAAGCAATATGTTGTTGCATGATTACAGTATGATTACTAATGCATTTTTTTCCTGTAATTTCATTATGAGAAATGAAAATGTAAATGTAAATTCGTTCATCCATCTACCTATTCATGCACCGAATCATCCATCCGTCCATCATCCACCCATCCATCATCTACCCCATCCATCCATCCATCCATCCATCCACCCATCCATCATCTACCCCATCCATCCATCCACCCATCCATCATCCACCCCTCCATCCATTTATCCATCCACCCACCCATTCATTCCTCAATGATCCATCTATGCATCCAATCCTCCACTCATCCATCCATCCTCCCACCCATCATCCATCCATCCATCCATCCACCCATTCATCGCTCAATCATCCATCCATCCATGCATTCAAAACCAGAATAGGCAAACTTTCCCTTCCATTTCCTCTTACTCCTCCATGTGGGGGTACTGAGACATTCCCAGAACATAGTCCCTGCAGTGAATCCTGGGTCTGTCCTGTGCCCCCCCGCCTCCCCATTGCATATGTGCAAAAACATTCACCGAGGAGGAATACGTGAGGCAGTGAGATCAAATTCCTTATATGTGTAGTCACACTCCTCTGTGCCCCAGACCTGCATATTATTAAAAAGGCATTTGTGGATTGAACTGTGATACACATTCCTTCAGCCTGATAATGGTGATGGTGACTACAGGTTATTTTCTCAATTCTTCTGATGCCATAAACAATACCTTGCACTGTTAAAATGTCATTCTTAGCCTCCAAAGGTCCTAAATATGTGAACATTTGATTGACAACAACAGCAGTGCTCAGAGACATTAGTACAAATGCTTTTTAACTTGGCTATTTAAAGGTCAAAACTATATTTAGCAGGAGGAATATGATGTATTGGTAGATGACAAATTGAAAACATTCATCCTTGTGTTTGTCTGATCATAAGACGTATAGTCTGCCCGGGGTCACCGGTCAGGTCTTCATCATATCAGCCTGAAACATTAACAGCTGTAATGGCCCTCATATTTAACTTCCTCTGGGTTTGGGAGGTTTATTTTTGTTTCACACAGACATCATGTAGAACCCTATGACCAACCTGTGCCTCTGTTGCAGAGCAGAGTGTCACGCAGACTTTGATCAGTCACGTCACATTGAGTTTGAGGATTTACAACTTTCTCCCATCTGGGAACCATCTCACAAGGACTTCAATGAGAGTGTAACATTCTAGTCTTGTTATCCCTCTGTCCAGAGAGAAGAAGGAGGGAGAAAGTCCTGTTGTGTTTTTACAGATGTGTCATAAATTGGCAATATTGAAAAGAGGGGGCTCGTAATAACGATTGATGGGTGTACAGTAAAACACTGACTGGTCAAAAACCATTTGAGTAGTGGCCAATCTTCAGTCTAGCCATGAAGAAGAACTCAAAGATGAACACGAAACACTAACGTGATAGAGATCAACTATGAGATGAAGGTGGTGGTGGTAGTGGGGAGGTGTTTATCTCTATGAAGAAATGAAAGTCTCTATCTCTCTTATACAAAAGGCTTGTTTTTAAGGTCAAGACCTTTTAGCAATAATGTATAGGATGTTTTGTCACATTTATTCTTCCTAGTTTCTACAGTCTAAATAGACATGGCCTGTATCCTGAACATTCGTTAATTTATGGTTTGGTGAATTGCATTGCAATGCATTTTGGTACTTTAATATTTTTTAAGGAGTAAATTGTAAAATAGCCAACATGCACATAACCCATCTCATCGCACTACTTGGAGTCATTAGGAATCTGCAGGCAGATGTTAGGCAACGATATGAAGAACATCTGTGTTTATTAACTTCTCAAGAACTGGACATTTGCTTCAGTACCATTTCCCTAGATGCAGCCCACACGTGGAAAAACAAGCACACAGGATTATTTTCATTTCGTCACGTAATCTAGATTTTTGGCTCTCAGTTAGTGTTTTGCTGAAGTTCTCCATCAAATGTTGATCAGGCTGTTGTGCTCTCTGACTGCAACCAGGCACGCATCTTCTCAACATGTATAGATCTGTTCAAGGACTTCATGTTAAGAGCCCCTGACTTTTGTTATACTCCAGCGGTGTTGTAAATTATTAACGTCAATGTTGACTTCGTGCTTTTGGCAACTTGTTATAAAACTTAATTCCGTGATTATCTACCAAAATAATCCCATAAATCATCATTAAGCTTGTGCATAAATCAGTTGTGTTGAAGGAGGCGTGCTGGTGGTGAAAAGTGCATGGTGTGTGAGTAATTCACACACCATGCAAGTAACAAGTCAAGGCTCTAAGGTTGAATTCACACCAGCCCAGATAAATCCAATTTTATATATAATATATATATAATATAGAATACATATATA
>JAPTHA010000001.1:12530566-12541610 GCA_029814585.1 Gymnapogon annona
CTCCCTTGCCGGGACCCCCCCCCCCCCCTCCTTCCTGAGAAAGTGAGACTCCCTCCTTCACTCACCCACTCTCTCTCCTCGGTGCAGATTTAATCCAGCGCAGAGCGGAGCTGGCCGTCACAGTTCTACCCTGGATTGTAGCAGAAGGACACAGAGAGAAGCCCTCTTGCATTCCCCCAACAGCCCACCACCACCACCACCACCACCATGGTCTTCAAACTGCTGGCTCTGATGGCTTTGCTGGCCGTGGCCACACATGTACCAACATCCACCGGTGAGTCCAAAGATGGTTTAAAGAAGTTTATCTAAACTTCTCTGATGACTTTGAATAGTTTTGACCGATTTCAGGTGCAGTTGTAATACTGATGCTATATTTTTTTCCCCTTGTCTAATTTCTGTATATAAAAACTTAATACGGACAAATTTAGTTGTAAATATTTTATTCAGCGTTATTACTGACTGCATTCTGGATTTGTCATGCATTTCGATTTTTCTTTATTGTCTGTTTGTCTTCATTACCTTAATTTGACAAAATATTAACTTATTCAGACGGTTGTCAATAAGAATAATGATGAGTACAGGATAAATTGGTTTTTGTTTTTTTTACATCTTGTGACAAGTAAAAAAATCCAAAAAAAGACAGGGTTATGTTCCTTGATAGATTTTTGTCATGTACAATCTTTAGTAAATTATATAGGAGTCCTTCAATGGTTGGGTGGATGATTTCCTTTATTTGTTTGTTTTTATTGTAAAGGAAAGAGACTGAATTGTTCTCTGGCATCTGAACTTTGGTACACACTTCAGACAAAAGTCTAATCTCACCTATTTCATCTGCAATGGGCTGGTTCATAACCAGTTTTTATTTTAGTTAAAATCAACTAGACTGATCCAAATATTAATATATATGACTATTATATAAAATAAGATAATGTCATTTATTTGTCTTTTTAAATTTTATTGTTTTTATTAGTTATATGATATTTAATAAAACATTTAATAAAAAAGCATTTTTTTATTTTGCTAAAAAATAATACCAAATTTCCCCATATCTATTCCATTCAGCACCAGTGACTTAGATCCTTGATGTAGGTGAAGCGAGGGGCAGTTTTGACCCCCACATTAACCCCCCCACATGTTAACCTCAGCGCAGCAGAAAAGCCCCGGTGTTGAGTGGCCTGGCATTGCAACGTTATGTTAAGCCTGTTGCTGTGGCCCCAGTAAGACCCCCCTGATTGCATATTAAAGAGTTAGGTCTATATGTGTGTATTTGTCTTTTCTTTTTGCTTTCTTTTAATTAGTTTCTAATTAGGGCTAAACAATGTGGCAGTGATAGTGCTGGATGCTGCTCCTGGCTCGGGTACTGCATGCTGCATAATGTTCCCTTAGTTTGCATGAGAAAAGACTGAGAAGGGGTGTGAATCATTAGGCTGATATTACTGAGGATTTAACCATTTGTGGCATGACATTTGGCCTTGCATGTTAATCATGGATCTCACTAGCAATATGCTGAAGGCTAGAACAAAGGCCTGGTAATAACATGATGCACCTACATCAGCTCATTTATGTGTTTATCACAGCAAAATATAATGGCTTCAAGCTCAAAATATATTTGATATACTTGATGATCTTTTTTGAATTTATCAGTCTATTCACACACTTACTGAGTATTGTATATAAGTGTATAAGTTTAGTCTGTTTAATCCCTTAAACCTTAATAGAGGTTGTTTCTTTTCATTCTCTCACTGACATTTTACAACAATTTCAAAGTGTTTTTTTTTTTTTTTTTACAAAAAATCAAATAATCCGTTCACAACTGAGGCTGTCTGGGGTTGTTAAAGTGCATCTGTGACCTCCACCTCCACTTCCTCAGTCCACAGAGGGACTAGGGTGAGTTTTAATAATTTTAACAATGTACTTGAGGTGATTTCCACCGAGGCTGTTCATGCCGTCTGAGCTCCAGAGTGCTCTTTAAAAAAAGAGGTGAATATTGGAAATTGAAAGTTGAGGGCCCTTGTCCATGAGAACAGTCAGGCTGAATGACCTGAGAATGAAAAGGTAAACGTCTATATGTGTGTGTATGAGAGAGAGAGGGGGTCTTGTCGAAAAACAGACCTAATCTCTTTTTAATGAACACGTTATTCAGAGCAAAAGCAGGTAAACTCATACATTCCAATGCTTTGTAAAGACTTGTTACACTAGATTTAACACATTTTTCATTTGACATTGGGGAGCAGTGATGCATTAAATCACATCTGAAATGGGTGAAATGTGTGTTTTTCTGTGTGATGAAATAAATATTGAAATGTTGGCATGCTGTTCTTCATAGATAAACATTTCACTCAACATGACCAGTCCATGTATTTCATTAAAACCAATATTAATAGTTCAAAATCTTCAAAATCTATTTTACTTTTATATTTTCCTCGTGTTGAAAGAGTGAAACATATCTAATCAAGGTTTAGAAATATTTATTAAATGGAAAATAGAGCTGAGATTATAAAGCAGTCAATTTAAACAAGTCCAGATCTGAACATCTTGAACTTCACTTTAAGGGTAAAATTCCGGGATCCTTAACAGCGAACAAATCAGTTCACTCACCCTGTCTTAACTGCATATTTCACATTTATTCATTTCTCTATTTTTTTTCTTATGACAATATTCATTTATCATCTGCATTTGTGTGTGTTCACAGCGAAGCCCATCAGTCTGGTCGAGCGCTGCTGGTGTCGCTCCACCCTCAACACAGTTCCTCAGCGTTCTATCAAAGAGCTCAAGTTCCTCCACACACCCAACTGCCCCTTCCAAGTCATGTAAGTCAATGATCCTGCCACACTTACTTATTTGCTGCATTATTTTTTACACCAGCTTAATTCTTAATTTATCATCTTAATTTCTGGGAAGCTTTGGAGTGCATTCTGTGTGTGATGTCGAGCTTGTTCATCGAAAAGTGTTTTCAGACTAAAGCTGGTGTTTTAAATATTGACTTGTGGCTGATCTTACGTTTGGACACTTCGGGGCTTGATGTGGGTCAGTGGGGCTTTAGATAAGGAAATTAGCTTTGACTATATTTTCTATTTACCTGCATCTTCTTCAGTAGTTTTCTACACCTGATCTTCTGTATGAACGCACTTGTCACCTTCTCACATGATATAATGTGATGACTCTGTGATTTTATACAATAACATATTAAGAAGCTATTTTTAATGCATTTAATATATTTTCAGGACATAATCATTCCTTTTAAATCATATTGTTTCCATGAATCCAGTGCCAACTTTTCATGAGTCCTCAAGCTGTCAAGTGTAATTTTATTTTCCTGCATATTTCTTAGTCTGTTTAATAAAACATACACCCACACATATGCTCATGTACACTATTCATCCACTGAAGAGCACCATCTGTCAGTGAAATGCCTTCATACAAAATTTCTAGAGAACCGGATAATGCAAATACATTACAACTCCCACTATAGAGTCACTCCTCCCACCTGTCATATTTATTTATCTGTGTCATTTACTTTTCATCACCCGGCAGGTCATTATAAAGACATTTACCCACTCGGACAAATTACACAGAGCGATGGATGCGAGTGATGTGTTAAGTATGGCGTTAATATCCTCCTATTCTTTGCTGTGTTTGGAACAACATAGTAATGTCAGACAGAGGAAAACGCTAATGGCCGGAGCTCGAAGGGGCCATTTCTGTTTTGCAAAGGAAGCAATAATTAAAGGTCAAAGCGATTACCTTTGTGTTACAGCTGACCCTTTGTGTCCCTTGCCCCCCCTAACCCCCCCTTTTTTTATTTCCCTCCTCAGCAACATTCAGTGTAATGTCTCTGGTCTGGAACATATTAACTAAAAAGCCTCATTTGTTCACTATTGAAATCGCGACGGCAGAAACCTCAAAGCCAAAAGGCTAGAAGGCTGTGGGGCATCTGCCATAGTAGGAGGAGGAGGGGGAGGAGGAGAAAGGCTGCTGGAAGGGGTGACCAAATGGCAAAAGGTCAGAGAGGACACGCAGCACTCCAGCCAGGCCACAAACGATCTGTAACCTCCTTCCAGAAAAGTGCCAGAGGAGTTGACGAGTCAGTTATACGAGGAGTCAGTGGAGCTGCGGGAGGGAGATGCAGGGTATCTCTATTGAGGCAGATGAAAGACAGTAACATTATACCCCCTTTCCCCCCCCTAACCCCACCCCCACGTGTCCCACCGTTTGCCCCATCCTATCCCACCCCCTCCCACACACCCGTCCCAGCATGCTGTTGGTATTAACTTGCTGTGAAGTAATTACTACCTGCTGGTTGTGGAACTCCAGCCCTCGAATTCCAGCCAAGTCAATTAGGGTTTAGGCTCTCTGCTGGTCATCTAGACGAGCAGACAGATAAACAGGATGAAGGGAGACACATCAAAACAGCACACAGGTCCTAAGCGGATGAGTTGGCCACCCGTAATAAAATAAAAGAGGAGGGGAAGAAAGGGACATTCTCAGAGGGAGAGCAAACACACATCCAGTTACTGACCTGTTGGGTCTACACACAGACTCACATGTTAGTCTGAGGGATTTGGGTTTGATGCCCGGCGTGACTTTTTTGATGGCTCTTTTAAGCGTGGCCATTTGCTCAGTTGTTCACCTAAATGGGAGTGAGGATCAGGAGTACTAACTCTAATCTGAACCCAGCAGAGATCCCAGTAGTTTTGAAGTGGAATGTGTTTAATTTGCAGTCGCACGACAAAGCGATGGAGGGAGGAGAGGGGAGGGCCTGTTGAGGTGCTACACCTCCGAGCCGTTAACTCTCATACACAACCTTTTGCCACAGAGGTGTCAGATCCACATGTTTGAGGGGGTAACACCCATCTATATGCCCCTCTATACTCACCCCAATCCAAACAGATCCAAAAGTCACTCAGCAGCATCTGATAGCAGAACAAATCCTCCTCTAAATATTTGGCTGAGCTCTCCATCAAGAGAGACACATCAACACAAACATAGACTGGATTTTACAGACTATAAGTCAAGCTTTCCTTAATACTTTGGTGACTTATATGTATATATATATATATATTTATCGTTTCATTTGTTCATTGTTTTCACATATGGGGGGCAATGTAATTAGAAGGACTACTTGTGCTCTCCTGACACGAGAGCCACAAGCACACAGTGCTGATGTCTCGGAACCAGCGTTAGTACAAAGTTCAAATCAAACGATGTGATATGAGGTTTCTATGTTGTTAAACAGATGGATGTACAACACACATACACAGCTCCATGCGACGTGTTCCGTCCTTCCAGCTGTCCCAGAGTGGAAACACAGAGTTGTCATTTTTCACCGCTGACCACAGGGTGACAGCCTGTTATGAGTAGTAATCCCCAGGTTTTCAGTGTGAGTGTGTTGTAGGATGTACTCAGGGTTTTAGAGCTTAACTGAGTGTGAGCGGAGCTCTATCAGACATTACCCTGACAGATGTGTGTTCACCACGAGGTTCTGTGATCTATCCAGCAAGACTTGAGCCGCGAATGGAAGAGATTTTGAATTTTGCAATTCAATATGTGCTGAAATATAATGGGAGTTCATTTTTATAGTGATAATAGTGTGTTTTATTGGATGTTAAATGAAGCAGGACAGGTAGATTTATGACTGTCAACACTGAAGTGGCAGCGTGTTAGAGGCAGTAAGCCCCAAGTTTTAAGTAGGATGTGTTGGATGAAGTTCTTGAGCACTTGGGGATTTAGCAAATCTGTTCATGAGGGGTGGGGTTTTTTCTTTTTTTTTTCTTCTTTTTGTTGAGTGGGGGGGCATTTATTTAATTTATCTACGAAGATGAATTGCATTAAAAAGCTTCTAAAGCCTCAAATAATCAAATCAAACGTGTATATATACATACGTCATGTAGTCCAAATCCCAACAGAAGTTATCTCAATGCACTTTACATATACAGCTAGAATAAACCAGACTCAAAGTAGTTCACAGAAACCCAACAAAATCCTCCAGGAGCCAAACATCTGGTGACAATGGAAGGAAAAACTTCCTTTTAACAGGTAGAAACCTGGAGCAGACCCTGGTGTAATGAATGTGCAAAGACAGATGAATCCAGATGTGGAATGACTTGTTTTCAAAATAAAGTTTTTATTTAAAGTTCACATACAAACATGCTAGATTTAAACATTTACAGATTCGACTAAGATTCTTTTGAGAGCAAACAAAAAGTGCTTTTAAAAAAACACAGGGTTAACAATTCAATTTAAACCAAAAATACCCACGGCGGGAAAATCAAAATATTATAAATAAAAATCAAAATCACTCATATGAGGACAACTTCCGATCATTATCAACACCAAAAGAAAATATCAAAACTCAAAATCGCTTTAAGAGGAAAAACTACAATTTAGAAAATATAAACAAGATGATAACTCCAACAAGACTATGAAAATACACTAGACTAAAATACAAGCAATACTTACACACGGAAAAGCAAGACAAGGCAGGACAAGCACGGAGATGCTTACTGGCTTCAGACATGCAACGAACTGACACGCCACTTAAATACAAGAGGGAATCAGGCAGCTGAAACACATTGGAAATGCTTACTGACGAGACACGGCTGGGTAGGGAATCTCAAGGTAAAGCTAAAGACACGAATAAGGAACACACAAGACAAAACAGGAAGTGAAAACCAAAGAAAAGAACTGGAAATGCATGAACACAACTTGACAGACTGAAATCATGACAACCGGCTCCGTGAGGATGGACATCTGCACTGTCTGGTGGGATTAAAGAGAGAGGACAAAGCAAGAGAAAGAGTGAGAGAGTGAAAGAGAAGCGGAAAGAAGGACTGGGAGGGGCAGAAGGGGGCAAATAGAGGTAGATGCATGGATGCTCAGCAAACGGAACTAGAGCTGTTTAAAAGTAGAAGAGCTCGTGTTAATATAATTTCACTTTACAAGAATAAATGTCCATAAATGTTAATAATAAAACTACGAATACGACAACTAGCAGTGGACATACTACTACTACTATAACTGTTAGTACACACAGTAGAGACCACTACCTTGTTGATGTATTAAACAGTATCACAGCTACAGGAAGACCCCAGCTGATGGATGGATGAGAGTTGATGCCGAGACATGAAATGATAATATCCCCTAATATTTAAAACTGAACAATTGTTCAGAGACTTCCATACTGATGTTAAGATGATGAGTGGAGGAATCACAGCTGTTGTTATTATAAGCCTGAGTTAATTAAATACCAATTTCAATAAAAACTATTTAACATATGTTGGTTATTACAAATTATGTTACATTTGCATTAAATTGAGCAGAAAATATGTCGATATAATTTTGGTAGATGATAACCCAAGTGAATATGGGACAAACAAGGAATATACACATATTACCATTTCACTATTCAACAGCTAAAGTCTTACAAATGACCAAATTTTGGCCCCGAAATGAACTGAATCAGCTCTTGAAAAGTACAAAAGGATTTTATGATGTACTTAAATTGCTTATGGTTAAACAGCCGATGTTTCTCAGACAATCCTCAGTAATATATGCCATAATGAGCATTGTTACAATGATTGGTCTCCTTAAAAATTCCTTCCTGCTCATTAGCTAAACGGTAATGAATACAAACCAACTGTATTAGAAATAGAATAAGTGTCTTTGAGGAGGCATTAATTAAAATGCCGGTCGCATTTCCCTAAGATTACAGTAGGGTCTCCATACAGTTTGTGTGACACACAGCGTAATAAAGGAGATACAATCTACAACCGTACATCACCGTGTTTAGCCCCGGAACTACTCTACAAGTGAAATGTCCCTAAATGCCTTTTAATACATGTGAGTTTGGGTTGGACAAAATTACTTTGCTTTTCATCTCCTCCAATAACTTTAACAGATCATCAACACAAATTAAAATAGCAGTCAAATAAAACTGCAGCGACCCAAATAATCACAGCAGTGTGCTGTGTTTATGAGGCTGAGACTTTAAACTTTCCGAGTGTGGCGTCTAATTCTCCTTTTCTTCTCCCTCAGTGCCAAGCTGAAGAACAACAGGGAGGTTTGCATTAACCCAGAGACCAAGTGGCTGCAGCAGTACTTAAAGAACGCCATTAACAAGTAAGAAAAAGCCTCTCACTCTCACTGACACAGACATAAATTCCACACTCCTCTCGAGTGAGTCCGGTGCTTGTGAAGAACAAATAAACCGCTGTAAAAAATGGATGCGTCTGACTTTGTTGCTGACAGTTTCCCGGCGAAACCTCTGACACTGTTGATGTAAGTAACTGAGTTATAACCTGTGAAATAAAAACCATGAATTACAAATATAGAGTGAGATCTGCCACTAGTTCACCTTGTTTCTCAAAAGTAGCCAAAACCAAAGAAATTCATGACATTCTAATCTTCACCCTCTCTATGTATTTCATTCCAAATAAGGTTTTCCCCAGTGTACGGTATTAGTGCTTGTGTGAAAGTTCATATTCACGATAAAAACTGTTGTTCAGTGTTTAATGGTCTGTGCTGGTGAAACGTCCTCATTCCTCATAAAAAATGTTCCCAAGATATGTGGCAGTGATTATTATCAGGGCACATAGCTGCTTTTTAAAACACCATAAACTCTCAAAAAGTGCAGAATGTGAAAACAAACATCCATAATATTTGTTTGTTGTGTTAGTCACTGAAACTGGGATGTGGAACAGCGTTAAACTGGCGTCAACACTCCTTCAGTACATGACTGATACGACTGAGACAGTTGGGTGGTTATTCCTAATCCCAAATAGTCACCGTTTGGACATATTCACTGAGGTTTTACAATTTCAGGCAAAACCGTAAAAATTACCACAACTTCAGTAAAGCACTTGACCTTATTTTGTTGCTAAACTTTATTTCTGTATAAATGGAGTAATATTAGTACATGAGTTTGTCCACAACTTTAACAGATACTACTTTTGTGTCACTTCCCAAATCATTTTTTCTCTATTTAGCATTTCTTAGGTGATTTGTCATGATTTATTAACATATTATCTTTCTTCCAAACCTATTTTTAGCATTTTTTTCACTCATAATAAGGATTTTCCCTTATTTAACCTGGTGATTATGTAAATGTTCATACAAGCTCAGACTACATTTGAGATTTTAATATGTCAAAAACACAAAATAAATGAAGAAAAAGTGACCTTTTTTTAATAAAATTATATCATTAAGCAAAAAAAACAGCCCAAATGTCTCCATTCACTGCCATTTATCAAACACCTTTTTTTGTGGAGACTCAATTATTGACATGTATTGATAGGATTAGTGGATCAATAAGTATTAAAGTTTCTGATCAATAGATGGTTTTTGTCACCAGTGGCCGTTTGGTAAACAGTGAGGTAAAAAAAAAAAAAAATACTCCTCCTCCAATGGAAAGATATAAGAAGTTGTCGACATAAATCTAACATGACTCATCAAAGTTCAGAAGAAACATTGGCTTTAACTTCCACTTTGTTCTTAAAAGTGAATCCAAACAGCAGCTGTTACTAAACAGACTCACAGTTTAATCAAGACCCGCTGAAACATTCTCTAGAAACTAAAGGTGGAGCTTAAACCCAGATGAGATCCATGTTGGAATCTTTTCTTCAGATCGTCGCTGTAGAATATTACATATTGTATAATGGTATTCATTCTTTTTATTATTCTATTTTTTTGGTGATCACATCTTCACAATATGCTTACTTCACTACCCTGTACTGCAGGGGCACAAATCTCATAAATATATCTATATACATTTTTAAGCACTGTTCCCCACAAAAAGTTGGAATAACATATTTTCTTCTCATGAAATCTTTGTAACAATATAACTTATTCTTGATAGATAAAGTGTGACTGGGACTCAGTATCTATGACATCAGGTTAAAGGTGATGACTGATCTGTATAAAGAGGAATAGAAAGAGAACTGTGTCTGAAAACAAAATGATTCCAACTTTATGGGTAGCATTTTATATACAATGACAATGAAAGATTTTTATTTGATTTTAGAGTTGTAATGATGCAAAAACAGGAGTTTCATTATTCGGGATGAAGCCTAACTACTCACCTGTTCACACCCAATGGCCTCGGTGTCAGGAAAAGTTTAGGATCAATATAGAATACTTGTTTAGTTGTTTTAAATGACCAATTAATAAAAGATTTTTTGACATAAACTTGTAAAAATGACTTGAAACATATGCAGTGGTAGAGTGTGTCTTCAGTGGGAGGTATTTCATTGGTGTGAAGCTGCTCTTTATCAGCGTCACCTTTGATCATATTTGGTTGTTGTTACATATACATTACTTTTATACCACAGTGTCAACCTCTCAAAACCATTTGCTCGCTCTTGAGGCCCCTAATATATTTCTGCATGTTCTGCTGTATGAGAACAAGTAAGTAAGTCTCATGAGAGACTTTTCCTGGAACAAACAATGTTATAATATTTGTAGGCGCATGCTAGGTTTAATATATTTAAATTAATACAATAATTTATATATTAAGATTTTTTCACTTTTGATTAAGCTTTTTTTGCACCTAAAACTAAACATCAATTCTATTTGTCATTATATTAATATATAAGAAGACATACATTTCCCCATGTCCTTTAGATAATCAATAAAACATGTGACCTTCTAAATGTTGTACTAAATATTCCTTCTATCTCTTTCTACAGAGTTAAGAAGTCCAGAAGACGTAGTAACAAGACCAAGAACTAAGATAATGGGATGTCCTCTGTCAGACCTGGGGCCTCCAGTTGAACCTGTATACCTCCCTTTCACCTCTATGGATGTATGTAAACATGCTGTATGTACAAGTCCACTGTTCTGGATTGCTTGCAGAAACAGCACTTCACCGCCATACTATGCCTTCCCCCGCACCATCACCACCACCACGTGCATATAAACTTTGAATATCTGAGCATGAAGTTATAGCATATATGTGTGTGATTGGCAGAGCAGAAAGTGTGTGTGTGTGTGTGTGTGTGTGTGTGTGTGTGTGTGTGTGTGTGTGTGTGTGTGTGTGTGTGTGTGTGTG
>JAPTHA010000001.1:12591657-12602867 GCA_029814585.1 Gymnapogon annona
ACCACATGGACTCAGCTCCATATACTGTAGTTGTACATGTGTGATGGAGGGGGTGGGAGGTTAACGTGTCTCTCTGCACTCTTCCAGTGTTGATGGAAGAGTGGACGGTCGATGTGTAACCTCTTGGCCTGAAGACTCATGTGACCGACCCAGATAGTGGAGTCGAATGGTATTGGATGTCATCCAGGATAAGCCTGTCTGAGCTGCTCCTGCACCCACGTTTAGAAGTGAGCAAAAGCAAAGAATCCGCTGCTTCAGGTGCTCTTCACCTGGACTCCAGGTCTCAACCTGAGGAGGCTGAGCACCAGCTCTTTGAGGTAAGGTGCGTTTGGAAGCATTCAGGAGCTGACTCACACAGACGGATGCAGTGAAATACATCAAATCATATTTACTGTTTTGATGTATTTAAAGTAAAGTTTAAAGCGAGTGTTATACTGATTTAAGGCCATGATATGTCTAAGGCCAGCTTCTTTTCCGCTTTCTCCACTCCAGTAAACGGCTCGATCTGACGGTGCGTTGGGTTTAATGGGTGAAAGGTGAGCTCCACCGGCCGCTGCTCCACCCCCTCCCCTCCCGTCTGTGGGGGTTGGAGGGTGTGCCGTTACGTCTCAGAGGGTGGTGATTCTGCCGGTGAGCCTGGATGAAGACGTCCAACCACGAGGAATTTAAACACAGACAGACCGGAAATCAATGGCTGTTCAGGGTAAAAGCCCGTCGTGTTCGCACAGCAGAGAACACCCCACTAACGTCAGGATTCCGAGGAAAAAACCTTCAGTACCTGTGCCTTTTTAATAACCCCCTAGCAATAAATATAACTGAATCAAATTAATATTGATTAAATTCTGTGTTTAATAAAATAACTAAAAAAAACATTCATCTATAGCACAAATACGGTCCAAATTTGCTCTGGGTTGACCTATGTTAAAAATGTTCTCACTAATGAAATGAGTTTGTAATTTTGCTTTTACAGTAAAAGCAAATTATGAACCCTTGCAATGTGGACGTAAAATGAGAGAATAAACTGTTTTTCTTTGACAATGACTAGCAATGATAATCTTTACAGAACTTTTTTTAAAAGCTGCTTACAAAATATTTTGATAGCGAATGGACTAATGAACAATAAGTCATACACCACTGACCAACAGAAATGAGAAAAGGTTAAAAATGAAATATCAATAACATTGACAACACCCAGCTAGATACAGTACATGTGAGGTTTTAATGCAGGGGTGTCAAACATACAGCCAGGTCATTAAAGTATCCCGTTCGAACCATGGGTTGAATTTATGCATAAATTATGAATAAATGCACAAATTGAGATATTAACATCAAGGGTGTGAAAATTACTTTAACTCAGTGGCCACATACAACACAATTGGATATGAAAGTGGGTCAAAGCGGTAAAATACTGTCATGATAACCCATAACGACACTTAGATATTTTTGTCTTTGTTTTAATGTTAAAAAAACAATACAATGTGAATAAAGTGAAATGTTTTACCTTAAATGATGCTTATATATTTCTGGTTCATCTACACGGTTTTATTTTGAAAATTCCTACCGAAAGTCTCGTTATTTACTCGCGATAACTTGACTCGGTCGACGCGTGCATGTAATATGCTCAGATGTAAATACTCAAGTGTGCTGCCGCTGCCCTCGCGTCCTGAAGAGTCCCAGTCATTCCACGGACCATCGTCGGACAGTGGACGAGCAGAGCCTCGGGGGTGTCGGTGTCCCGGACGTCACACGGTTCCATGAGTAGTGTCCCACCTCCATCCAGCATGTGGAGCAGCCGCTGTTTTCTCCTTGGATGACCTACACGCCACCTCTCTCCGGTGCAGCGGACGTCGCAGCTGAAGACAAACCGGACATCTCGAAGGGGCAGCGGGGCCGGGGTCGAGACTACAGACGGTTCGGAGCGGATCTAGTGCGGGTTGTGTCGGGCCGAGGAGGAGGCAGCTGACCTGGGGACACGTTGCGGCCCCCCCCTCCCGGTGTCGTGGCTGCAATCATACACGGGAAGTTGACACAAAACAGCGTCAGCACCTGGAAAAGTTCTCCATAGATTTAGTAGAGGAATAACGACAAGGCGGGTCGGTTATTTCTTGAAGGTTGCGTTCACATGATGTACACAATCACCAGAGGTCCCAGCAAACTTGTTACCCAACGGAGGACAGGTGAGTTCAGGGACTGTTGTCTAACGCTGAAATGATGCAATGGAACGTCACTTACACTTACATCGGAGTGATAAAATCAAACGGCTGGAGATTTTTCATCATTCAAAATCTACTTGTTTCCTTTAACTGCCACCATTCACGGGTTTTCTTTCGTTTTTCTTTTTTATTTTTTTAAATGAAGGTCCCACTCAACAAATTGAGAGCAAGTTCAGCGACTTGAAGCTCAAACCAACGTCTTGGCTCGCGTCAAAGTAAGTGTCGTGTGCACATTTTCAGACTTTATTTTGTGCTTTTTAGTGGCATATGCTCGCGGAAAGAGCAGCGTGCGTTGACCCAAAAATAATCAGCACGTGTATAAACGTGTGGGATCAGGTAACACGTCAGTGCGGTGACTGAATCCAATATCGGACACGGACCGACTTATCCCACTGTTCCGTTTGTATAAACACAGATGACACGCCATGAAAACTTGTGACTTTGTGAACCAACCCGTAGCCCACCGTAAAACCCGGTCAGCCTGACAGGAGGGGTCCAAGTGCTGCCTTTAGGGGCCTGTCGGAAATGAGAGCATTGTTTATTTCTCGCGAGTTGCTACACCACTGAATTTTTATTGACGCATGTTATCGAATCTGATATAAACGGCAGAGAATTAAAGCTTGTTTAGTCCAACTAAAATATTGCAGAAATGTAGAAAAATTCAATACAGTTATAACATGTTCTGTCACTCACTGTCTAGTTTAGAAACGGGACGTAAAGCGGCAGAGATACCTGCTGCAGTTAACCGACTATCCGACTTGTTTACTGGCGGTTGACCTTTAGTTAACTTACTTTTGTACTTTTTTTGTGGTATGCATCTAAAATGGTAAATTGCATATCATATTAGGTAATGTAAAGAAATTCTTCTTATTATTATTAGTGGTAGTACTATGACTTGTCTTTTGGATTACACTCATTCAGACTAACTCCGCCTTCTTTCTTTCACCCCGACCTTCAGCCTTCCACTCACTTGACCTCTGTAACATGTGTGTAATGCTCCCACTTTCACAATACAACCACATCAGAGCCTAAAAAAGAATAAACCAGCCACAACAGTTGAATGGTTTACATTAAATGCTGTTCAACTACTTCACTGTGCATTAGTTGATAGTTTGCAAAGACATGCACCGAGATAATTTCCTGTATAAAAGTCAAATTGTGTAAGATATTAGAGTATATTGTATATATTTCTGACTGCAGAAATACAATCTATTCATAATAGAGAGCGTAAGTCCTGCTGTGCTCCATGTATTAACAGGTATCAGTGGCAAGAGATATTCTTCTGTCATTTGAATAATCGTGTCACTATTTCCACATGACAACTTAAAAGATCATTTTATCAGCCAAGAAAGTTGCGATTTATAGCAAACAAACATCTAGTTTTGTGTGAAATTGGACCACATCCCTTGTCGCAAGTTTTATGCCAACATCAAAACAGCTGTTTTCATATTATTTTTCATTCTTAAAGATTTAAGTTTAAAACATATGAAGAGATTAAAATCACAAGTCAGGTTACACCAAAGTTGCAGTGACATTGTCAGTGACTCCAGCCAGATCTGATCCTTGCATTCAAAATTGACCATCTTATTTATTTTATCGTCTTATTTATTCTTATTTATATTGACTGTGTGTGTTGTCACGTCTACACTGCAGCCACTCACGGCTTTGGATTAATTTCAGCAGTTGTGCACTTTCTATTTTCCATATTTATCCGTTATCAGCTGCCAATTCTATGACATTTTGTTACCAGATTCATTGTGTGTGTCTGTGTAATGACAGTGAAAGAAGTCTTTGTCTAAAATTACAGAACTTTCTTGGCTTGTAAATGTATCCATATCTTGTTTGCCGATTGTTTAGGCATGAATTGGGAAATAATTTCAAGGTGATAAATGAAATTCTTTCTCTTGCCTCTGACTTCCGTAAGTCAATGTATTTTATAATACAAGGTCCCATGTCAGACAACTGGAAGACTACCCTCTTTTTAATTTGTGTTAAATCACTCGGAAATATGACTTGTGTAAGTTTCACAATGATCTGTATATATCTACAGAGGGAGGGGTCACCAGTTGGAGACTTTCATGTTGCGGTCTTATTTTATTTTATGGCTTAAAATACATGTCATCCAGTGTTCTTTAATCAAGAAACTGCGCACAGACTAAGCAAACACTGGCTCTATGCTATACATCCACACCCTGAATTATTAATGTGGTGAAACAAAAATCTATTAAGTCTGCTTTTAATAATGAAATGCCATGTGTGGTCTCGCCAGCTCCCCGCCTCCAAAGATAGTATTCAATCGTCTGAACGGGAAACGTTACCACGGCACTGCCACACAGAAGAGCGACAGCCCGGCAGAAGGATTCACCCCTGCACACGAGGAGAACGTCCGATTTGTGTATGAAGGTGAGGCTGAGGGGATGTGGGTGATGAGCAGAGTCTGACAAAACAGCTTATGAGGAAGGAAATTAGCGAGTTGTGTTTATCAGTCAGATGAGATTTAATCACCATTTACTCCTAAGGATCTAAAATAAATCTTCTAGTAATGACCTGTAGGAGTGCTGGTCTACCCACTAACAGTCCCAAGTCAACATGGCCAAGAAGTGCCAGAAATGATGCAAAAAAAAGGTAAATCATCGCCATTACAGTTTACAGAGAAAATAGATTTTCACTCCAGTCAAAATAAACAGCACCTTCTTAGTTGTATTGAAATTTCTGCATCAGATTGCAGATTGTAGGTGCAGCATAAGTGGAAATCCCTGGAAAAAAACCAATGGTAAATTAGATTTATTTATAGTAAACTTCTTGACTGTATCCTTTAACTGTCTGTTGTGTTGCTGGATCATTTCATCTATCTATCCCCCTATCTGTCTGTCTGTCTCTGACCATCTATAAATCTGTCTGTCAATAGTAATTTTTCATTTTAGGATACATTAAGTCTGTCCGTCCATCCAGTGTGTGAATAGTTTCACCTCAAAGTTAACACTGTCACAGCTGCTAAGAATGTCACTACTATAGACATTTACCACATGCACAGTGCAATTCAGGGAATCATTGACAGAACAATTATTGAATGCCACAACTGTGAACTATTAACCCCCGTCTTGAATTTACCCAGCATGCCTTGGTACGCCAATATTTATGCCCTGGTGGAAATGAATGACTTGTGGAGCTGAGTCGGCTTGAACAAATGACCTGTGTTACCTTTGGGCTGCTGCCAGTAATGACTGCTCTGTTCTGTTCTTTTGTCATGTCCAGTTTAGATGGAGAAGAGTGCCTCAGCGTTCTTCACTTAAAGAAACACTTCTTTCACTGTCTGTCGAGTTCATTTCAGACAAGACACTTGATAGGCCTCATTACACTATGCTGGTGGGGGGGATGGGGAGGCGGCGCCCATGGGATGATACTTAAAATTAACTAAGTTGTATCCTGAAATACATACACATTTGTAAACTTCCTCTTTCCAGTGAATTAGAATCAGAATAATTGATTCATCCAATTGTGAAATTATTGGGTGTTACAGTTGATTGTGTCCGTTAGCTTTGGCAACCCTCAGCCTGCTGTCCCTGCAACTGTATAGAGGATGTCACTGGCCTCCGTAGACTCAGAAGATCCTGAGTATTGTCCGGCAGATGCTGAATGACCTTAGCCACCGCAGGACTAGAGACGGCTAGAGACTTTATGCCCATAGTGTAGCTGTTAGCTTTACACATCATATTGCACAAACGATTCATAATGTGTTCAAGGTGAGCTGCAGACCCCCTACAGTCAAAACCTTGAATCTTATCTGTGGGTGAAGCTGATAAACCTTCATTCATCAAACCAGAGCAACGTTTGAAGAACCCTATTATAAATCATATGAAGGTTGTGCTACAACGCATGCACTGATTTCAAGTTGGTGTATTTGTGTTTTCGTGCAGCTTGGCAGGAGGTGGAGCAGAAGTTGGGCAATGATGGAGAAACAATGGGCAGCCAGGGACCTGTTCAGTACACTGAGAAGACGCCTAACTCAGCAATGAAGAGTAAGTAGTTAAGGTCTTCAAAGTACATCCCCCCTAACTCAGTCTAATCTCACTGTATATTTGTATTCCACTGACAGATAAATCTCTTCCTGAATTGTATCGTCCTGAACTTTGAACCACAAAGCTCATCATGATTTCATTGCTCTCTGTTGCCCAGGACATTGCACTGTGTCCTTAATAGGAGTCACAGCCCTTTTGTCTTTTGGTTCAGTCTTATCTGTAGCCACAGGTTGAATGTTCTTGCTTTAATTTTTAACTTTGCTTTGTAAAACTGGCTCTCGTCACCTTGATTCCCCCCGACCCATCTGTTTCAATTCCAGACTGAAAGGACATAATATAATGCTGAACTCAACCAGATTAGTTTAAAGTTTAATTTTGTTTTTTTTCCCCTAAATATTTTTTTTAATTGGTGACCAAACAGTACATATGAGGACATCACCTTGGGATTGAGAAACACTGAGCCTGTTTACATGAGCATAGTAGTAATAAATAACTGGGAGTAATTGGATAATTGTAATCAGATCTAACGCATATTTGTGCACTGAAGTATCAGAATCCCTGAGTTCCATACAGTATGTAGTGACTGTCAACTTAAACTTCCCGTCGTCTTCTGCTCACATTTGACTATGTAACTTTTGTTCTCTGTGATTGTGTTTACACATGTGCAGAAATAAAAGAACAAAATAAATCAGACTAACCTTTATAGATGCATGAAGACATCAGAGTATTGGGGAGAAATCCAGGTGTTTATCCGATTTCTCATAATCAGATTACTGCCACTATCTGATAAAACATCAGTCTGTCCAGAAATCAGGTAATGATGGGAGTATTGGCATGCATGTAAAACGACTCACTGATCACGTTTCACAATTTTTAGACTAATGTATAGCTGTGGTCTTGGTCATAACACAATATGATGGACAAGCTTCCACCAATCAATGAGATAGAAAAGACTGTATAGAAATCGACTCATCCTCCTGTGAGTGGTCATTTATTTGGTTGTCTTCATTCATCAATACGTATGAAGTGCAACATTCTTTTACTTATTAATAGATTGTCCAGTTGCTAAAGTACACTTTAACCACAGTTGCACTATAACTCTGCCCTGACTGTGTTCCTGTGCAGACTTTGTGCCCATAGACCTGGAGGAGTGGTGGGCTCAGCGCTTTCTGGCCAACATTGCCAACCTGTCGTGACCATGTGAGGCTCGGTGTCAGAACGGGAAGCACTGCACTGATGTTCCACCGGTGATGGCGTCACAAGATGGAGAGGACCCCAGTCTGTCTCCAGGGTGTGTTGTTGCAAAGGAATTGTGCATACTTCGGGATCTGATTAGTGCATCGTGCAGCTGTAGAGAACAAAAGGGTGCACAACACAAACTGCCTACGCGCAACAGCCTGACAGAACTCTTTACAGCGTTGACTTGAGCCCACTTGAGTGGTGGATTGTATAGAAGACCCTGCCTCCTTTCTCTCTCTATGCATTTCTTGGCTGATCTTTGGATATAAATGTGTTGAAAAGCAAAAAAAGTAAAATGTTTTTCAAGATTTTCTTGTGCTCATTTTTTAACATCAAAAACATCTTAACACATTTGAATGGAACATTTACTGTTGCTACCCATCACTTTGTGAGAATCAGAATATCAGATATAAGAACCATTTATTTTCATTAAATAATTTTCAGACATATTTAAAAATGTGTCATTGTCAAGGTAGTTTCCTTCAATGATAGGAACAGTTGGTCAAACATTTGTCCTTTGAGTCCAGAGTCCCAACATAAAAAGAACCAGCTTTCATGGTTTCACGTGAACTGACGCAAGTCTAAATGTTAGTGAATGGCCGTAGTACCCTTTTTCCTGCTTGCTCCACTGTTTCCTGCTGCCCTCACCCCTTTACCCAGTTTTTTGGCTCGTCTGTGACCTGGCTTGGCTGTGGTGAAGGTGATGCACTGGGAGTCCAGGTAGTCTGCTAGTTTAGCCACACCCAGGCGGATCCCTGCATCTTTCAGCTGTTGCTGGAGCTGGGGCAGAACCAGAGGCTGGTACTGTAGGACCTGGCTGTAAAGCCCTGGATTAGACAGGATGAAGGAGTGCACTGCGAGGCGGCGATCCTGAAGCCGTGTTGCCACCTGGGACGGAGAAATACCGTCATCACTGTCTGAGTTACCATCAGACAGACACAGCTCAGGATTTGACCTGTTGAAAGAATGCAAGAACAAAGATATGAGAATTCAATCTGATGATCTTAGGAAGGAGCATCATTTACAATGAACCCATTTAACAATACTAATTTATCAGAGAATATCAAAAGTAATCAAATCATTTTTTTGTAATTGAAGACTGATTATCAGCTCCCCCTTGAACTGCTACCTTATCGTGGTGGAGGAGTTTGAATACCCGGATGATCCTAGGAGTTACAGTAAGTGATGGGTCAGACTAAAAGCATTTTGAATACCTCATGGATTTAAATTAGAAGAGGAAAGGGACATTGTGTGGCAAGGCGGAGCCACAGCCCCACCCAGGAGCCAGACCCAGGGTTGAGGCTCGTGAGCGATCACCTGGAGGGAGGACCTTTTCCCCCAGGCCCCAGCCCAAATGGACGGCACAAGCACCTTTAACTACTACTACTCCTGTGGGCTCTCCCTACAGAAACCGTCATAGGCGTCATGTGCAATGTAGATTGGGCCGCAACCGACAGCGGGAGCATAGTCAACCCAATCCAATATATTTGTGATCACTGCCACACACAGCTTGGGCTCTGGAAACCAGTTCCTCAAGAGGAGCTTCTCTGAAGTTGGGAGTGACAGGCGGCGGGCTGGTGTGGGCTCCCTCATTGACCCACAGCTCAGCCACCAGGTGTTGGAGCTCACCTTAGTGAACAAGAGGGTCGTGTCCCTAAGCCTTTGGGTGGGGAATAGCTCTCTGTGCTCCAGCTGGGGACTGGGAATTATTCTAGTGAGGGAGTTCAATGCCCATGTTTGGCAATGACGGCGAGACTTGGAGGGGGGTGATTGGGATGATAGACCTCCCAGGTCTGTACCTGATTGGTGTTTTTTATTGAACTTCTATGCTTGTCACAGTCTGACCATAACAAACACCATGTTCGAGCATAGGTGTGTCCACAAGTGCATATGGTATCAGGACACCCTAGGCCAGAGGTTGATGACAGACTTTGTAGTTGTGTCATCTGATCTCTGGCTATGGCACCCAGGTGAAGAGAGGGGCTGAGGTGTACACCGATCACCATCTGGTGGTGAGTTGGATGCCCTGGCCGGGAAAGAACCCTGACAGACTAGGAAGGCCCCACTGTGTTGTGTGGGTCTGTTAAGAACATCTGGCTGAACCCTGTGTCCACACAGTCTTTAACTCCCACCTCCGGTAGAGGTTCTCACAAATCCCGGGGGAGGTTGGAGACACTGAGTCTGAATGGACCATGTTCTCCACCTCCATTGTCAAAGTTGCTTCATGGAGTTGTGGTCACAGAGTCTCTGGTCCCTGACATTGCGACAATCCCAAACCCGGTGGTGGACACCGGAAGTAAGGGATTCCATCAAGCTGAAGGAGGAGTCTTATCTGGCATTATTAGATCATAGGACTCTAGAGGCAGCTGACATACTGGCGGGCCAGGAATGCTGCAGCCTGGGCAGTAGTGGAGGCAAAAATTTGAGCCTGGGAGAAGTTCAGGGAGAACATGGAGGAGGACTATCAGTCAGCCCAAAGGGAATTCTGTCAAACCATCCAGCGCCTCAGGAGGGGAAAGCAATGCTTCACCAACACTGTTTACAGTAGAGGGCTGCTGACCTCAACTGGGGATGTTGTCGGGCGGTGGAAGAAATATTTCGAGAATCTCCTCAATCCCATCGTTATGTTTTCCGCTGAAGAAGCAGATGCTAGTTTCTCATAGGTGGGCTCCTCCATTACCCAAGCAGAAGTCGGAGAGGTAGTTGGTAAGTTCTTCGGTGGTAGGGCTCCGGGAGTGGATGAGATTCGCCCTGAGTACCTAAGTCTCTGGATGTACAGGAACTGTCGTGGCTGACACGTCTCTGTAACATCACGTGGAGGTCGGGGACAGTATCTCTGGACTGGCAGGCGGGGGTGGTGTTCCCTCTTTTCAAGAAGGGGCATCAGTGTTCCAACTTCTCTGCCTCCCCAGGAAAGTTTGTTCCATCATACTGGAGAGGAGGATCCAGCCGTTAGTCTAACCTCAGATCCAAGAGGAACAATGCAGTTTTTGTACCTGTCGAGGAACACTGGACCAGCTCTATACTCTCCACCAGATTCTCAAGGGTTCATAGGAATTCGCCTAACCAGTCCACATGTGTTTTGAGGACCTGGAGAAGGCGTTGGACTGTGTCCCTCAGGACATCCTGTGGGTGGTGCTTTGGGAGTATGGGATCCAGGGCCCTTTTGCTAAGGGCTGTCTGGTCCCTGTACTCTCAGAATAGGAGCTGGTTTGCACTGCAGGGAGTAAGTTGGACCCGTTCCCAGTGCATGTTGGCCCCCAGCAGGGCTGTCCTTTGTCGCCGATTCTGTTCATCACCCGAGGTCCGGTTTGGGGACCTCAGAATATCATCTCTGCTCTTGGATGATGTGGTCCTGTGGGCGCCATCGATCCTGGACCTTCAGCTTGGACTGGGGCGGTTCGCAGCTGAATGTAAAGCAGTCCGGATGAGTATCAACACCTCTAAATCCGAGGCAATGGTCCTTGATCGGAAGATGGTGGCTTTCCCTCTCCAGGTCTGTGGGGAGTCCTTTCCCCAAGTGGAGAAGTTCAAGTATCTCAGGGTCTCGTTCACAAGTGGGGGAAAGAGAGAGCATGAGATCGACAAGCAGATCACAGTAGCATCTGCAGTGATGCGGTTAGTGTACTGCACTGTCGTGGTGAAGAAGGAGCTAAGCTAAAAGGTCGGTCTTCGTTCCTACCCTCATCTATGGTCATGACCTTTGGGCCATAACCGAAAGAGTAAGATCCACGATACA
>JAPTHA010000001.1:12617398-12629157 GCA_029814585.1 Gymnapogon annona
ATATGGTTGGGATCCTTTGGTATGTTTTCAGAACTGCATGTATTTGTGGTTCCAGAGTATTCAGGTCAGTGCTGTTTCTTCTTCAACCCTTAAGTACCCAATATAATATGTCAATGTACTGGAGGGACTATGTCTTTCGACTGGCCTGGGAATGCCTCGGGGCCCCACCAGAAGGACTGGAGGAAGTGTCTGGGGAGAGGGAAGTCTGGGCATCCTTACTTAGACCGCTGCCCCCACAATCCAGTCCTGAATAAGCGGTAGATAATGGATGGATGGATGTCAATGGACTCGACATAGGCTTAAGTTATATACTGTAAAAGGGAGAATAGCGTGAATTATCCAGGACTAATCCACTATTACAGCTTGATGCACTAGGTTCATTATATTCACTTGTGACATTAACAATAAGTGTTTAAGAAGCCTCATAGTATTTGTACCAGTCTATTAATTCTGGCTGATAAAATCAAGTTCAACAAATGAATTCAAATGCCCACCTGTTAATGTGCTGTGTGCGTCCTTCAGGGCTCATGTGTGAAAGATCTCTCTGACAGATCTGACAGAGGAAGAGGCCCCCATCCTCCAGATCCAACGCCCGGGTATCTGCAACCTCCCTGTCGAGTTCTTGCTGCAGCCGAAGGGCCAAAGCCTCATCGCTGTCTGGGGGCACTAGGATGAGGCCAGTGCACTCTGGACCATCTGGGTACGGAGGTGATAGAATAAGTATGAGTCAAGTAGAGAAAATGAACAAGAATCAGGTTTTACTGATTTTACTGTTACACACGTGGATTTTGGATTGTGTTTTTAATGTGTTAAATTGTATGTTAAATTTCACTGCAGTGGAAGTATACTGATGAGGTCCTTTGAACCTTATAAACTGTTACTATTGTATATTGGTAGCTGTGTGTATGTGTGTGTGTGTTGGTAGCATCACTGTTCTGTGGGAAATACATTCCTAAAGTTTTTTTTTCTTTTTTATGAGCTCAATATAGCAGACCTGCTTTCAGGTTTGTGGTAACACATTTTCCAGGGAACCCATAAGGGCTTTGTAGAATTCATTCAGAAGGAGAAGACTTTATACTCAGTGCATAGAGGAACACTACAAAATGGAAATATGGTATGAATTTAATACAAATATGGTATGAATTTAAAACAAATATGTATGTTGCAAGCACGAAAGTAAGATGTTTTCTTGGCATCTTACGTGTAGAATAAACATGCACAGAAGCTTGCCCTACAAATCAATGGTATAACAGGCACTAATACAGTATTATGTTCCTGTTACTCTGATTGTGATGTCTGTCTGTATAGTTTAGCTGCAAAGTTATATTTTCTATGCTATAAAACAAAAATCATCAGAGGATAATGCAAATACAGCTGCAGAAATACAGCTCTTCAACTTTTTCAATTGACGCAGAGGTGTAACCATACTGATCATCTGTATACACTCGTCAGAAAACAGTGCTTTCCATGCGGACATACTATCAGTTTCGTTGAGATCTAGAGGTTCTTTCAGATTTGATGAGTATAACCACCTCCGACATCGCTAGGCAAGAAAAACCCTGTAGTGCTATATGCTTTATATGTTGGCAAATCTAGACTGAACAAACAATTCAAAAAGGTGAGTTTGGTGGGATTATTAATTTACACTAACTTTTAGAAATTCATCACAACATACTTTTCATTACAAGTAATACCAAGAGAAACCTTTAATCACACATTCATTATTATCCATTTTTGTCCACTGTCTGCTAAAGTTATTATAAATTGGAGTTTTTTTATTTACTTTTTTGTTAATTATACGGCCCTCTTTTATGTCAATTTTATGTCTTTAATCTGTATTTATTATAATAATAGTATTGCATTTCTTCAATTTGGTTTTACTTATTTTTCCGTATAGAACTTTGGTCCACTGCAGTTTTTTAATGTGCTTTCCAAATATATTTAGATTGGATTATACTTTCAAGAACAGAAAATCTGTATGAAGGGCCTCACGTAATCTCACTTTGTTTTGTTGGCACTGGATATGGATGGATGTAATTGTCGTGCTCTGTTGGTTCACATTCATCTTGGAGCATCATCCTCTGCGGACTGGTTCTCTTGAACTGTTGCATCCTGTGCATCACTTTATCTTTGGCTCTCAGCTCTGCAGATGCAAATCCAGATGATCCAGCAACTCCGGAATCAGGTCGTGCACAATCAGGCTGGGTCCCACTATTAGCAGGAGTGCATTTATACCCGGAGCCAACATGTTTTTTGTTGTCTCTCCTCCTTTCCCCTTTGCTTCCCTGGCTAGAGGACAGATGCTCAACTTCCTGCGGCTGCCGAGTTTCAGCAGGCTTCTTGCGGACCCTTTTCAGCAGCTTCGAGCAAAGATGTACAAAATCCTGATCCGAGTCGTCCATTATCGAATCTCACATCAAAATGCCATGCAGGTATGCCTCGGTCAAGATGACTGTCATGAAAAATGGAGATGAAGTTAGACCGGTCAGTGTCCAAATAATAGGTATAATGTGCAAAGGATGAAGCGGGTTTGGAAGATGAATAAATGAGTGAATGCGACGTTAGAAGAAGAGTTAACTAGCTAGCTAATAATTAAATAAAATACAATTTACAGTAGCTTAAACATTACCATAACTCTTAGCGGCATATAATGTAATTATTTAACCATAAAACCACAACTGCATATTAACAGTTTATGAAATACGGGATACGCATCAGATAACATTCAGCTAGCAACACAGCTAATTATGCTAACATTGTACTCTCACCCAGTTTTGATGAAAATGCTCCATAGCTTTTGCTTTCCATTTCATAGTTGCCGGTTACGGGCATATATGTGGTCTATTATTCACAACATACATAAACACTGATAATAATGCCAATAGAGGTTCGTTTTCATTTTGAAAGCAGAGCTTGCCTTTGAACCGCCTGATTAGTGTTCCGGTCACATGACTGTACATAAGCCAATGGGCGTGCAAAGAAACCGGTGGGTTTGTATTAATTCTGAATATATTTTACATATAACGGATATATCAAGTGACTTTAATCAACCTCCTCGCGTATTTGGAATATACTCTAAACACCATATAGTTCCAAAAAGGGCACAGAAGAAAATATACTTTTTTTTTTTTTTAAATAAATATGACCCAAAAACTGAACCGATGATGGGAGCACAGGGAAACAAACCAGACACAATGGCAAATATACTAAAACCTCAGACACCGGTTTAACTATTTGAATGCTAACTATTGTGTGTGACTGGGGAGGTGGAAGAGTGGCCTTGCTAACTGGTTGTGGCTTGGCGCTATGAGTGCCATTTTCTACTAAAACAGTGTTACGTAAACACAGTTTAAGGTACACCCCTCAGTATATACAATAACTAATACATTATAATAAATTATGATCCAGAAATTATCATTCTTGAATTTTACTGAATGTTTTTAACGTCATTTCCTTTGTATTTTTGAATGTAACTTGTGTACAGAATAGCTTTACACTGCAGCACTCATACCTTAAAGCTTTTATGCACCAGTGCTCTCATTATTACGTCTGATTTATCTGCTATGATTCTCGAAATACTGTAAGTTTGTATTTGTGTTGGAGCTGAAATTACATTAACCCTAGGAGGACAAAAGGACTTAAGATCAATCTTGATTTATAGACTAATGATAAAGAACAAAAATTCACAGTATAAAATGAAATGCACCTTTTCAATAAGAGAACACTTCAGTTTGCTGAGAGAATATATTTCTTACACCGAAGAGTTCTTTTGAGTCCTTAGCTTTCACTAAAGTAGCAAAATATTCATACACCATGCTATTGTTGTGGGTTTTGTTCTGCTAGTAACCCAATAAAACAGGTCTGTGCCTTGGAGGGAGTTCAGTGAGAGACGAGTTCCAGATCAGTGAGGTTTGTTGGCGTCCTTGCCTTAGTGTCATGCTACAGGTTGTACTTCAGTGTTTTGCTCATGTCTGGACAAATGCCTTAGACCCATATGTGAACGGGTCTCTGACTCAATCTGACACCCCCTCCAAATTTTTGCTTTTTTTTTGCCTTAGGGCATAAGTTTAGTGGTCACAAACGGCAAAAAATATTTTTAGTGAAACAATATATAAGCCCATATATTTCCCACTTATTCTGGAGCTTCTTGTATTTGATGAAACATCCTGTATTAACATTAATTCCTGTTCAATTGACAAAAAAACAAGCTGCCTTTCAGTTACTTTAGCCACACATCTTACCTAATATGCAACCATTGAACGTAAACCAGTTACATTCTTTCTTTTCACTGAAGACGTACTTTTAACGTCTTTATATCCCTCACAGATTTAATCATCTTCAAATTGTTTACTTTGATTATTCATACACTTTAAATGTCTAACCTCACGTGCAATTGGTCTGCTTTTGATGATAAAAGCAACCTTTCAAGACTCAAGTCAGACAGGGATATTAAGTCATGATCCATGTCACATTTTAACAAGAAAAATGTTCACTCGTTCATTCAGTTCGTTTGGTTGCATAGCTACTAGTGTGGACGTTTAAATCTGTACTGGGTGATCCATCTATTAAATGATAGTCTCATTTCAACCATCAACAAAGTCACAAGATCTCCCCAACTGCTACAATATCCACTGACACATTGTACAAATGTAATGTCAAAATCTAAAATTAAAAATGAATACTATTTAAGAACGTACGTGCAAACACATGGCTTTAATCCAACTTGTAGGGTTCAAAAACATTACTGAGCTGCAACAAATGAACACAAACCAAAGAGAGGAGCAATGCCTCATTATTTAGTCAACAGAGTCCCGGAGTTCTTCTGTTGCACACAGTTTATTTAACAATATGGTATATAAGTAAGAAATGAGTCTTTTTACCAGTTTATACAGCGATTTCATTCTCTCTTCCTTATATTTATAGTATTTTGCTTAATAATTTGATTTACAATAGGAGAAAAAGCAAATCCCCCCAATTCAAGTTTTTGTGTGAGAGGAATGAGGGTTGATAACATTGTTTTCCTTGGGGTGAATCTCCAATGTGTAAAATTTAGAAGTTGGACCATCATTCGAGATCTGGCTTACAAACAACCGGTGATCATTCCACCTCGGCTTAGGGGGCTGGTCTCTTTCTCACACTCTCTTTACACTTTACAACATTTCTATGACAAAAAAGTATGACAAATAATTTCTTTTTAATGTCAGAGCAAAAATTTTCTACACCTGCAAGACAGATTTTCCAAATTCCAGCCGCTGAGATGTAGGTTGCAGTCCTTGTTTACTTGTGTGAAACCAGTCGCAGCTGTGTTTCTTTCAGTGACTAAGGGTTTGTGTCAGTGTCTTCATGTGCGCCTGCATACATGCCCGTTTTTACACAATCTGCCACAGTCCTCCTATATTAATACAACTGAGTGCTCTTCATACACACAACGAGGAAGGGAGCGGTATCTGTCCCTGAACGCGTCACTTGGACTAATGGTACAACACTAGATTATAATTGCCAGGAATGACAGTTTGAGAGAGAACAAAAACCTGGCCCAATTCCAAGAAAAAAAACCAAACTATTTTACAGTTTCAACACAAAAATGCTTTTAACTTTTTTTTTTCCAAAGGTACAAAATAAAAAGATATGAATAATATAATGCATTTGTACATTTTCTTTTTTAAAAAAGAAACAAAAAAGGCATGAAACCATACCAAAAACAAACCAAAAATAAATTGAGTATTGAACACATTTGGTCTCAACCAAAAAATATATTCTTTGTGATTTAAGAAGCAACTTGCAAATCCCTCAACATCTTAAGGAAGAAAGACCCATCACTTGGGTTAGGAAACAACTATATTTCCCTAGAAGTGTTGATTTTTTTTGTTTTTTCGACCAAATTTTCTTTATACAGCGGAAACTTTTTACATGTCAGTACAAAAAAAAAACGTTCTCAACCTTAGAAAGAACAAACAAAACTAAGAGGATCAAGAGTCTGGGGAGAAACTGGGTAGGGGAGTGGGAGATTGGGTCCCTGGGAAAGACACTCTGTTCTTTAGTTCCTAGCAGAAATGCTACAATCCTTCCACAAACTTCTCTAGAGTGTCTCCTGTAGCATCTCCCACCATCCCCAAATCACTGTTCAGCCCCCCTCTGCTGGGCGTGTTAAGTTGCGGTAGCATTGCACTCTGCTCTGGTGTCCCCAAATGTCCCTGCTCCATGGATCCTGTCAGAGGCCCACCAAGTCCTGGATGTGGTGAGCCTGTGTGGGTTGGGTGCTGTGGTGAGGGTTGAGGCTGGTTCTGGATCTGTGGAGAGGGACTGGAATGTGGGGGCAGCTGTGGTTGCTGAGGCTGCTGTTGCGAAGGCGGACAGGGCGACTGAACCGGTGCTGGAGAACGGACCTGGTTGCTGAGAGCATTGGCGAGTGCGGGCTGGCCAGGGAGGTGTGCTCCACCTTGAGGCTGGCCAGCCAGCAGGTGGGTCTGAGGGCTCATGGGGCTGGGCTGAACAGGAGAGCCCATCTGCTGCTTTAAGACAGCCTGCTGCTGCTGGGGAATTTGCTGCTGCTGCTGCTGTTGCTGGAGCATTCGTTGGTGCATTAAGTTCTGGGTGGAGTCCATTCCCATGCCTGGCTGGCCCATCTGAGGCATGGGTGAGAGCTGGCCCATCGGACCACCTGATGCTCCTGCACCAGCCTGCATGGCTATCTGCTGTTGCTGCTGCATGCGGAGCTGGGAGTATGTTGCTGCTGTGCCCTGCGTCTGAGCTGGGAACTGTCCTGGATGTCCCTGTGGCATCACTCCCTGTTGCTGCTGCTGCTGCTGTTGCTGCTGCTGTTGTCTTAAGAGTTGTCTACGGTACAGCTCTTGAATTTGGGGGTTGTTACTGTGTGCTGCATTCATTAGCTGCCCTTGAGCCCCTAATGCAGCCATGCCTTGAGCAGGGGGCTGCTGTGGCTGCTGGGGTTGCATCCCTGGCCTCTGCACAGCCCCACCTGGCATAGCCATGGTCTGCATTGTTGGCATTCCCGGCTGCTGCTGCTGACCTGCCTGCTGCTGCTGTGGCTGGTTGGCGTGGTACTTGGCTGTTCGCTGTTTGATGAAAGCAGCCATTAGTTGAGGGTTTGATTTGAGGATGTTGAGAACTTGCTGCTGCTGTTGAGGTGAGCTTGGAGACTTGAGGGTGCGAAGCAAGTCCTGGAGAGCATTTGGGGCTATGGCGGGTCTCTGAGGTGCCTGTGGTCGCGCACCAGGCTGCTGTGGTATCAGCATTCTCTGACCTGGCTGGGGTTGCTGCCCAGGAGGCATCATAGGACGCTGCATGGTCATGGCCTGTTGTGGGTTTTGCCCTGGGACAAGACCTGGCTGTTGGGTCTGGGCTGCCTGCATAGGCCCAGTCGCTCCAGGCCACTGTCCTGGAGCCATACCAGGCTGCATGACTTGCGGACCCCGAGGTCCGGGAACCATTGGCATTGGTGGCTGCATCGGACCAGTCATGCGTTGCTGTGGTTGTTGGTTCATAGTTAAACCATTCATGTTGACTCGATAATTCTGCTGGTTCTGCTGGGCTTGTGCCATCATCTCGATGTGCCGTGCCATCTTGACTGCAGCAAGTGGCGGCTGCTGTGCCATCTGTTGTGGTGGCTGTGGTGGCTGGGGAATCGGGGACTGTTGCTGGTGTAGAGGGGAGGCCTGGGGTCCAGGTTTGCCCTGGGACACTGCTGCCTGGGGCTGCCCATTACGAGGTGCATTGGGAAAGGAGGGAGACATGACACCTGCAGAGTTGGGGGTCTGTGGCTGATTGGAGAGGGGTTGCTGGGGTGTCTGGGGAGTGTTGGGCTGCGCATGAGAGGTGGGAGTGCTGGGAGCAGCTGAGGCTGGTGGGGACGGTAGCGGCATGGTTCTGCCTTGCATTGTGGCCATTCTTCTTCTCATGAGCTGAGCCTGCTGAAGGCGGTGTTGTAGCTGCTGCTGACGTAGTTTGTGCTTGATGTTCAGACAGAACGGGACAGGACACTTGTTCTCCTGACAGTGCTTTGCGTGGTAACAACATAAAGCAATAAGCTGCTTGCAAACAGGGCAGCCACCGTTGGTTTTGCGTTTGCAACCCTTAGTGTGCTGCACCACTCGTTTCATCTTCTGGCAGGATGGGAGAGAGCAGTTAGCATTGCGACACTGACAAGCATGGACCAAGGACTGGATGCAACGTTGGATACTCAAGCGGCGGCTCTCCTGCGGGCTCTTGGAGGCCTCCCCACTCTGGCTGTTATTGTCGTCGTCCAGGCCAAGGCCCCACTTGACCATCTGATGTTCATGGCCCTTTGAATTGTAACAATTGATGCAGAGATCAAAGTCCTACGAAAACGAAAATCAAGGGTGTTAGAGCAGTACTAGTTGATAAATGACATCAAACAAAATGAAAATAATCTATATTTACAAGAGGAATTTGTACATAAAACAAGCAGATTAATAACAGTACAGTGATTTGTCTTTAAGAAATAAGGAATTTAAGCTTTATGTTTATTCAAGTTGAATAAATGACAAATGTATGATGGAAGAAAACAGAGTTGAGTTGAGGGGTCTCAAAGTACCATTTTCAATAGTGAGTAAAACCTCCTCCATAGTGATGATGAAATTGTTGACTGTGTCGGAAGTGTCTCCATAAGAGAAGGGGACACAAGAATGAACATGTGTGACCAATTTTTAGTCCAGTGAAGTCTGATGACATAGTGACTCACCTCACACACAGTGCAGTGCCAACGTGTCTCCACATGATGCTTGCACTCATTGCAGGTATAGACAAACCGATCCTGGCCCTGGTTGTGCAGCTCAACCAGCATACACATGGTGCTCCACTTGCATCTCCTGAGGGAACTGAACTCCCAGTGTTTGTCCCGGGCCAGAGTTAAGAAGGCATCGCGGCCATCCATTAAGTCACATGACAGCAGTGGGTCAGGGTCGACAATGGGTGGCAGGGTGTTGACCATGGGACCAGAGTGGAGGTGGATCACAAAGAACACCTTCAGCAGATAATGAAAAGACAAATGTGAGCAAGAGGACCACATTTGGAAACATTTTTAAAGATGTACAAAAAACAGGTTGGACCTCTTTGTGCTTTTCCATGGTGGCATACAGCTTCTGGGACAGATCATTGGCTACATTCGGCATCCCAGGCTTCTTCTTATTGGCTCGGCTCACGCTGCTTTTGTTTTTATTTGTCTTTTTGTTGTTCTTCTTCTTTGCATTTTTGCTATCACCTGGTGTACCCTGATGGTGATAGATGATGGCAGGCGTTACATACCTTATCTTGCCATGTTGACAATTGTCAGAGAAAATACTAATAGTCTTAAAACTTTGCTATATATACACATAATATTCTCACCTCTGGAGTCTCAGAAGCTGCTGTGTTCTCCTCTTTCTTGCGTTCTTCCTCCTCCTGCTCTAGCTCTTTTATGCTCTCTTCCAACACATTTGGCCAAAAGTCACCTTCAAAGTAGGGCAGCTCATTGGCGCTCGTCAAGCGGTCCTCGGTTGCCTGTTTAAAGATGTCCTAATATACAAGACAAAAAAATGTGATTGAAGGAAAAGCTGTTCCTATCTCTTTTTGTACCAATTGTTCCTGTAATGTCTGTAAGCTGTCCTCTAAGAGATGTGATGAAAATCCAAAAAATAAAACTGTTGATAAACTCACAAAATTTACAATTGTTAAGAACTCAAAAATATATATATAATGCGTCAAGTAAAATGTCATTTTACAAATTAATCCTGACGTATATTTACCTGTGCAACCACCTTTCTTTGTCACACAACACTGTTAAAAGTAACCCTTACATTACTGTTCAGAGGACTTCTCCTCCATACCTTGTAATCATGCAGGATTCGCTCTGCAAAAGCCTTGTCCAGCATCTTCCTGTACCACTCCTGGAGCCTCTTAGGTTTAGGGATCTTCTGGTCTGGAGGATGGCAGTGAAAGATGTAGTCATCCCCTTCACTGGGTGGGCATGCCCAGATGTGGCCCTGAGCATACCTGTGAAAAGTGATGCATCGAAAGTCAGATCAGAAGATACAGAGAAGTGTATAGCTTAATCCCAAAACACTGTTGAAAAGTGGTTTACCCGAGTTTCTTGACATATTCTAAATAGCCAATGAGGATCTCATGGTACACTGCTGTTCGCAAAATCCGAGGTCTGAAGAAGTGAATACTGTCAAGGTAAGATATGTAGACCCGTCTGCAAGGGTAAAACACAACAATAAGGGCCAATATCATCCGTTAATTGTAACTCACTTCTCACTTGTTCATAGATATTAAGTATGCACATCAACTTTCTGTTATGATCCCAGCAAACAAAGTACAGACCTAGTGTTGGGGAATGGGCACTCGGAGCCATACTCCTGCACGTGCATGCCAAAGAAGCACACATCAACACCATCAATCTCCTCAAAGGCGAAAAGTGCTTTGGTTCTGTACGGAAAGGCCTCGGGCATTTCACCTGTGTCCACAAACCTGACATGATAAAGACAAATTTATACATATATAACGACAAGTGTAAACAATTTGCTTTTTAACACTAATGGAGAGACATTCTATTGTTAAAAGCAAAAAAGCCAAGTGTTTAAGTTCTGTGTACTCCAGGACATCTAGATGGGATTTATTGTTTTATTTTAGAATCCATCCAAACAAAGTTTACGGCTTGTTGAAAACCAGTGACTATGGTAAGATATCATTGTGCCCTTGCAAACAGGAAACTTCCTTTGGTAAAACTGTTACCCATTAATAACCCAAGCCAAACAGATTAGCACAAAGCACTGACCAGGGGTGCTTTGCTCAAAAATTTATGTACCAAATCTTGCCATTTTCAGGGTTTAGTTGAAAGAGGTAAAGAGGAGAATAGAGCTAAAGTGGGAAATCCTTACCAAAATATTTAGTCAATTGCTGCTGGCAGCCAATTCTAGCATTTCAACCAAACATGAGAAGAAAAACACTTCATGTGATTATTGATTATTTTAAAGCCTATTTAATTTATTTTTTTGGCTTTTTTTCTTTTGCATAATGGATTTTCATTATCTAGGCATGGGATATTAAACAGTGAACATGATTATTGAATTGACCCTCAGGTATGTGATGGGATGCACTGAATAATTCTGAGAATAAGTAAATTCGTTGTAACAAACAAAACAACCAAGTGGCTAAAACGTCTATTGGTCTATGTTGATTCTGGAAGGGGATCCCCTTCTCTGGTTCCTCTTCTGAGGTTTTTCCCATTTAGCTTCTTTTTAAGAGAATATAGTGAAAGGGATGTTGTATATTGTTCAGATTGTAAAGCCATTTTGGTCCCTATTTGTGATATTGAGCTACATACTTAACAGTTCAACATCCTTAAAATTCTTTTTCATACATCAAGAGACACCAACTTCATAGTATTTAATACTCCTTAATTTCAAGAGAATTTAAAATAATGGTAGTGTTATACCACACAACATAAACATATATAGAGACACTAATGTTTGTTGAGATGACAGTGTTCAAAATATATTCACTAGCATAAGGCTGTATTCCTGTCATCACAGAAATTCTCACCTGGTTTTCATGCCTGGTTTAACCTCCACCGTTTTGTCGGAGCTTGCCACCACTCTCACAAACACCTCTCCGGCTTCTGGGTGGTTTTGTCTCTTCAAGTATTTATTCACACGATCCTCTATGTACATTCCCAATCGTGTCGACTGTAGCCCTGTAAAGAGCACATGCATTCAAAACAAGTTGTAGAAGCATATTAA
>JAPTHA010000001.1:12635268-12647338 GCA_029814585.1 Gymnapogon annona
GACAATTCTATGACATTTCGTTACCAGATTCATTGTGTGTGTCTGTGTAATGACAATAAAGGAAGTTTAAGTCTAAGACCAATATATCTATTAACACACATTAAAATGCCCATCTAGAGTCTAGTCTAATGAAGAACAATCAAAATTGGTAACCACAGTCAATTTTTCTTGAAAAAACAAACAAACAAACCAAAAAACACATATAGCTCATATTCAAGTCTTCAAATTATACTTCTTTCATATTGTGGTTTACAGGTCTATGGGTCTTGTGGCTCACCTTCCTTCCACAGCAGTAGCCCATGCCCTGCATAACAGGGTCGATCTCAGACTCGAACACCTCAGCCAGCTTGGAGCAGTACTTGTAGACTCGGGAGGTCTTGCGGTTGTAGAGCCAAGCATTATTAAACATCAGCCAGACATCATCCACATACTGCCAAGGCTCTTGGTATTGGCCTGTGTCAAGCTTGCGCTTTATTGTGGACAGGTCTATTGGGTTCTTAACAATGTCAAAGTAGTCCTGTTGATAACAAAAAAACAATATCGGTGATAAACATTATATATTATGCTGCCATGAGAGGTTTGCCCTTTTTTTAAAGAGGGAAGACATACCGGGATGCCCAAAAGCATGGGGTCTACTGGCTGTCTAAAGGGCAGTGACTCAGGATCCTGCCTGTACAGAGACTCTAATGTCGGCATCAGAGCCTGACGCAACTCCTCAGGCTTGAAGACTGAAATAGACAAATGGACGGCAGGTTGAGTACACCAAACATGGACATGTGAAAGAGAAACAATCTGTCAAGTAAAGCATGAAAAATCTCAATATGCTTCAACTTCTATCACACATTTGTTGTGGTAGCTTCAGAAACAGCTTCAGAAGAAATAGACGTACAAAAAATAAAAGGGTGCTACTGCTGACTAGGTGGTCAAATGCAACATTTGTGATTCTATACATTAAATTAACATTCAAATTTCTAGTAACCTATAAAACTCACTACCACTAACTGAATGGCATGGGTTTTACAGCCTGTGTTTGGTGTTTGCTGAATTACTAAATACAGCACATAACATTTTTTTATTGCTAGATTGTCTTTGCCTGTGCTTAAGTGGCTCTTGATACTTGAAAGACTTAATTTTTAAAAGTTTCTATGGAGTAAAATACTCGCATAAATCATTCTGAACATTGAATTTATTGATAATCTGTGTTTAGAAGCAAATGGGTAGTATACAAAATAACTTTATTTGTACTGAATGACAAATTATCATACAACTTGCTAATTAATACAGAAAACTGTGCAATTATTAACATTTTCTTATATCCACTGATAACCCCCCTAAACATAAACCTGCACAATAAGAAAATTCCATGTATAAATTCCAGTCTCAGCATCACTCACTTTTCTTCCGTGACTGAGAGGGTGATGAAGAGGTTGTGCTGTTGGCGCCGCCCTCTTCTTCATCTTTGGGTTCTGTCTTCATCTCCGGCTTTTTGTCCTCCACTTCCATTGGCTCCTGCTTCTCCTCAGATTCCTCCTTCTTCACCAGAGTTGAACTAGAGTCATCATCAGTCTATAGACCAAGTTCAGAGAAAATAACTGAATAAATCCTGCAGATACCTTGTGTGAAAAACAAACACTAAAACTCACCACCACAGTTATGACTGTGGACAATGTGAACAGATTATTGGTTACAGATAGAGTAGAGAAGGGACGAGCAAGCAAACTTAAATCAAATCAAAAGTCTAATTATTTAAATCAAGGCAGCTGGATCTGACAACATACAATCCTTAGTTGTGACATTGGCTTCATTCAGTTTCCCTTCAAATATTGTATCATCATTGCTTGAACCATGCAGTTTGTGAAACCATTTGTGACCTATAACCTTTCAAGGTCATAGTTTATGTTGCATTTGACTGTGACACTATGAATACTTTTAGTGAATTACTCTGAACTCAGGTGACTTTCAACCAAAATATGATTTTTCCTCATCCCGTGTGAAGTAATTATTACATCTTTCCTGACATTGACCTAGATTAACATAAATTTAGTCAAGTGTAGTCATTACTCTAGTGACATATACATGTATATCTCCTCCTGAGTACAGGGAAAAACAACATAACTCAGAATTAACCAGGTGGGCTTTAATCTAATTTAATTCACAGACAAGCAGCCGAACCCACCTCCATTTTAGGCTCAGTTTTGCCACCAGCAGCCTCAAACTCTTGTTGCTCATGGTGTGGTTCTGTTTTCACCTCTTGATGAGGCAGGTCAGCTCCAACATGCTGTGAGTGCAGGTCAGCACTAGCAGCTGAGGCCGGCGTGGGCACCCGGTTATCCAGACTGGCCCCTGGTTGAGATAGCTGAAAAACAAATTGGGGTGGGAGGAAACACATAAAATTACAATTTTAATGACAACTGAATATGAGATCAATACTTGTCATGCAGGGTGTAAACTATGACACTGATGAACACCTCCCAAATTCATTCAATGGTTGCTTAAGTTGAAAGATGCAAAATCCCCATTATGATGGATGCTACAAACAGTGGAGATGCAGTTATACGTCGGAGAGGTGAATGTGGATGGGTCCAGTTGCTACATGGCAGGGATGGGAGTTATCAGGGAGGAGGGGGTCAGAGTTGAGGACATGCGGAGGGTCTCAGTCTCACCGGCGTGGTAGGGGGCTGAGGTGGGGGCTGCGTCTGTGCTGCTGCAGGGAGCTCCGCCTGGGTTTGGGACTGGGTGGGGCAGGGTGGGGTGGCACTCTGTGCTGGTGCAGGGAGGGTAGGGGTGGAGCTGCGGCTGGAGGGCTGGGGGTGCGGCAGGTTAGTGGCCCCCCCAGCCGTAGAGGCAGAGGAGGCAGCAGGCGGAGGCGTGGAGTGCAAGGGGGTTTGGGAGGAGGCTAGTTGAGGGCCCAGTGAGGGGCCAAGTGCATTCATGGGGAGGTTAGCACTCTGCTGCTGCTGGAGAGAAGGACACACGGAGGGGGCAGGCGGACACACACACACACACACACGCACGCACGCACGCACGCACGCGCACACACACACGACAAGTAGACAAACATACATAAGGTCATAGAGACAACACCACACAGATTTTAGGGTTTAGAGTGTCTGGTGATTGGAATGAAAACAATTTCAAAGCAATTAGTGCTTAGTATGATTGGTTGAAGCAGTTCTGTTTTAGTTTCCTAATCGCTAGCTGGAATTAGCATTTTGTGGAAACAGTAGAACCCAAAACAGCCATCACCAGCAGTCTTCCAGTAACTTCCCCTTCATGTCTCACCTGGGTGACAGCAGCCTGTGCCTGTGGCTGGCCCATGCCAGGTCCCACAGTGACATTCATGGTGCCTGTGGCAGCAACAGCAGTGGTTCCTGGAGGAAACTGAGTCTGGGCCAGAAATTGTCCCTGGTTGGCTGTCTGGCCTACCATGTTCCCGCCACTGTGGCCAGCCATCATGCCCTGTGCCTGAGGCATCCTGGAGGGAGACATGCCCATCTATACAACAAAGCAAGGTGTTACTACAAGGAGAGATCATACTTTTCCAGAAATAGCAACAACAAAAATAATAGTCACATTGCTGGCACAACATTTGGATAAGAAACATAATATTTGTCAAATCAGATTGAGTTGAAAAATGCTCCATCTATTGGTCCTAATGTCCTCCATATATAGTACGAAATGTCCTCCATATATAGTGGCAAAGAAGCGACATGTGTGCAGCCACCAGTTCCAAGAAAAGTACTTGGATGAAGTCTACCAACACATTAATATGTTGTTTTAGAACTTAAAAATTTGCTGCGAGTTTCTATGGACTTGAAAAGACTGGTGCATTTTGAAAATAAACGTTGCATCTTTGAAATCCTAGTACCCTATTTTCCGCACTATATGGCACACCGCATCATCGGGTGTAGACTCAATTCCGTGGTTTATTTCTGTACTTAAACCATACATAAGGCGCACCGTATTACTGGACGCATCTGGGATGCGAATTCCATTGTCCAGGAAAGAGCACCAAACGCCCGTCATTCATTCACGGACCGATCAGGGTTGGCGCACCAAAACACCTCACGGATCACGCCGATTACAGCTGTCTCCATAGCTGTCAGTACGGAGCGGCTCGTCAAATCTGCGGAGCGAAGGAGATCGCAGAACTTGTGAGGAATGGATCGGTTGTTTGTCACTGTTCGGAGAGTCCTGGTCCAGTCCGTGCAGTGAAAAACAACGGATCAATTCCTCACAAGTTCCGCGATCTCCTTCGTTCCACAGAGGAGCGGCTTGTCAGCGCTCTTGTTGAGAGCACGGCATCCCGGGTCCGCCCGCCACGGTGTCATCAGTTCCTTTTGATTCTCTGTTGGTGCTTCGCGGAAAAACGTTGGAAATAGTCTTCGTACGTCCCAATGTCGGCGGGAAATGGTCCAATAGTCAATCAAGTGGAGTGTTGAGTAAAAATTCACAACAACACTTTTACAGATTTTGGAACTCAGTGCACACACAAGGCGCACCTGGTTAAAAGGCACGCCCTAGATTTTTGAGAAAATGACAGTCTTTAAGTGCGCCTTATACTTTTTGAAATTCCATGCTGGTGAGGTTGTTTTAGGACCATATCTCAGTGTCCAGTGGGCTCAACTCCATATACCTGATTTACACCACATGGACTCAGCTCCATATACTGGAGTTGAACATGTGTGATGGAGGAGGTGTAAGGTTAACATCTCTGCGTACTGTGTAGTTCGTATTGTTAATGACTGGTCTTGTCTGGCTTCGTTTTGTCTTGTGTTTGGCCTATCGTGCCTTGTTTTTGTCTCATCGCATCCTGTTTTGTCTCGACCTGTAGAGTTTTGTGTCATAGTCGTCTCGTGCTGTTTGGTTTTGTTTTGCTGTTGCCTCTGGCCTTGTTAGTATGGGTGGGGGGCGTGGTCTTGTGGTGAGCAAATGTGACCGTTTTGTGGTCTAATGCAATGTTGTCTAATGAAAAAATTAAAAAATATTAAAACAATTTTAATCACAGAAAGGGAAAATCGCAACTATTTATCATTCCTTGCACAACAAAATTGCAACAAAATCCTAAAAAGCACTGCAACTTTGATCACAATTTTTTAAAAAAGCTCAAGCAACATCAGGCATTTTAAGCCGCAACAATCTCAAAAAAGGCCCGCAAAATCCTGAAAGGACTGACCCTTTCACATATTCACTAGGACTTGAACAATTAATAGTCTTAAATAAGTTGCTGTTGACAATTAGACTGTGAAATTACCATCAAATGGTGTTAAGTCATGTTACTTTATCTGTCTCATATGCAGTGGGTGTAGTGTGATATGTGTGCCCAATTGTTGCCTGCCCTCCTCACCGGTGGGACGGAGCTCATGTTCATCTGCTGTGGATGGTTCATAGGTGAGGCAGCGCGGGCTCCCATGGGTGCCTGGGATATTTGAGCATTGGGTAGAGCCATGTGGTTGAATTGGTTGATTCCTATACAAAAGAGCAGACCAAAATGTTACAACCATGTCACATTCAGAATCATCACCTCACAGTAGGGCTACACAATTAATCGATTTTGAATCTAAATTGGATTATTTAATTAGCACAATGTTTAAAAGAGGATGATCGTCAAACCGAATTTCATCTCTCTCGTGTCACTGGGCCACGTGCATCTGGGCTACTGTGTTCTCTTAAATGTGAGAGCAGTTTCCACACACGAGTTAAAAAATGGCATTTGCTAAGTACAGTGAGAAATTCATGGCTAAAAATAACTGTTGTGTGGAATTGGTACGGTGTTGTGTAAAATTTTTACCCCCATATTTTCTACCCCATAAGAATTACACATATGTTCCATACAGTCGGGCATGTGCAACCACATCTTTAGTAGCAATAGAAAATAGTAAAAATATGGTGAGTTGATTTTCATATTATTTTTTTTGTCAAAAAAAAGTGAATGGTCGATTATTGTTATGAATGTGAACAGTGCATTGTAATGTGGGCTGTACACAAAAATTACACGCCAACTTCTCGTCTTTTTGTCCTACATAGTTTTATGCAAAAATCTCAATTGAACATGGGAGTTTTTAGAGGAAAAAAACCCAAAATTTTATTTTTGGTCTTTGTTGTGAAGCCCTATCTCATTATAGAGTAAAAGCATTCCACGATTTTTCTTGTCCTGCTTTACAGTGCAGCTTCACCCCAATGCCAAGTAACATTTGCATTTGTAATCTAACAAGTGAAAAAGTAAGCTGAACTTGACAATAGCCCTGCCAGGTCACACAAAACATTGGCGCTTCTGCTCACTGATACCCTGCTGACCCAGGGATTTGTTTTGAGCCTCAACCCTCAATCTTTTTAAAAATCCCATAAAGACTTGTACAAATAAATAACTAAATAAAATTACAGAAAGAAATCGGTTGCGCAAATATCCCATATGAATGGACGGACAAACTGACACAATAAGGACTCTGTCTTTTTATTTACACATTTCTACATAACCTCTGACGAGTAAGAAAATGTAGTTGGAAAACTCAAAACTTACCTTGGGAAACCTGCATGCGATTCATGATCTGATTTGGCATGTTAGGCAAAGGAACAGGTCCATCTGTTGGCAAAAAGAAAAAAAAAAAAGACAGTTTGAAGAATGATCCAACACCTGTAAAGTAGAACTGCCTCCACTGTTTGTGATTTCTAAGTTGAGCTCAGTCAGTGAATTCTACTCACTTTGCGGCCTTGGGCCCAGGGCATTGGGCTGTGGCAGGCCAGGCTGCTGGGTTCCCTGTGCAGACATAGGAGCCTGGTTGATGATCTGCTTCTGTAGCCTTGAGCGTCTCTTCTCCTCCAGTTCTTTTTGGATTTTATATATCTTCTCAGCCAGGAAATGATAGTACTCATCCTGAGGGGTAAGAATGAAAGTGCAAAGAGGTTAGTGCACAGTGAACTCTGGGTCTTTGCTGAAGGGCTACTTTACTGTGGATCACGAGTGCTTCTCTAACGAGACCATTTTCATTCACTTACCCTGCTGTTGGCGGACTCATACATGTCCCCTTCCACTTTTCTGGCATAGGCTACCAGATTCTCCATTCGTCTGTCCTTCAAAGCTGCCGGGTCAGGGGTGGGGAATATGGCTTGTACTCTGCAATAAAAGAACAGAAAGTATATATTGAGTAATCTTTGTAATCTGAAAATCTATCATTTTAACAAAAATAAAAAAAATCCAACACAGAAGGAAGTGTGCCACTGAGATTTACTCACAGTTTGTGTACGAGGTGATTGCGCAGGTCCTGAGTGACATGCTCATGCCAGGCTTTCCTGATGCCTGTGGCAGAGATGGGTGCTGCTGTGGGCAGGTTGCCCATTGATCCCACAGCTGATCCATCTGACAGCAACTGACTGAAGTTGGAGAAACAAGGGAGGATGCACATTACAACTCATTTCTGTATAGGAAAATGCACAAAACCACATCAACTTCCAACATTACATCATGAAGTTATATTTACAATTCTTGTTAATAATTCTTGTTAATAACTTTGTAATCTTGTTAAGTGTTACCCTGTACTTTGGTTTTCTTCATGGGGGAGAAGAAATTTATTGATATAGTCAGAAATTTGTTGGAGTGAAAAAGTCCTTTAATTACAAATTTTTAGGTCACTGAATGCAAACCAGTATATTGACAGGAACTGACGTGTTAGTGTTGAGTGTGTTGGGAAGGGAGTCTGTGTGCAGGTTTGTCTGTTCTGAAGTGGTCACACCCATTGTTGCACCTCCAAGAGCCATCTGGTTACCTGTAAATAGAAACACAGTGAGACAACAGTGGACACAAATGTGGCTTTGAGAGTTTTCCATATCCACTCGATGCTACAAATTGGAAGTTTCATGCTAAATAATGTCAAAATGTGAATGATACATATGCATACACAAGTAATAAAAATTGTAGATTTTAATTTTATATTTCTGGTTTCTGCCTATCTTTCTAATGCTTGTTTCTTGTATTTTGCTGTCGTAAACACTACAATTTCCACACAGTGAATCAATAAAGTAATTTCTCAACATAAATGAATCCCAAATTAGGACAGAATTAGATTATATGAAAAATGCAATTACATAAAGCAGAAAAATTTAAATGCAGTATTATTTGTATTATATTGTTAACACACACATATACGTGTATATATAAATTGTATATATATATATATATATATATATCTTTAACATGTTTACACAACTACTACAACATATTTGGGAGTGTGGAAAGTTAAGATTAGTAAAGGGGCAAATTAGCTAATAACATGGTTTGAAACAGGTGATGTCAATGATTGTAGTTTGCATTTAGTACAAATGCTACATTCAGAAATACCTGGCTGTTTCTAGACTAAATCCGAGCGGGAGAACATCAAACAATGCATGAGAAAACTACAGAAATGTTGAAAACAATGTTCTAAACAAAAGCTTTATACTGCGTTGGTCACCATTTTCAGTTTTAATTTCAAATTAATATACCATCCCAACTTCTCTGATTCTGATAACAAATCATTCAATTACATTATCAAATTTATGTAAAATCCTCATTGATTTTCATGTGGTGTACATGCACATCAGCCCCCAAAGAAAGTTCAGGGGAAAAAAAATTCCTTGTGTGAATTTACCAAGTGCATTGATGGGTCTCATCTGCTGCTGAAGCTGTTGTTGCTGCTGGGCCTGTGCGTTCTGTGCACCTGCTGTCTGTCCTGGGCCATGAGCCTGCTGAGCCTGGGCTTGCCCAGCAGCCTGGCTGCTGTAGGGCAACCCAAGAGCTGCGTAGGCCCTCTGCATGGAACTGGGATCTATGGGAGCTGAGGTATTGATGGTGGGAGTACTGGGCTGGCCTACACCAACTGTGGACATGGGGTTCTGGAGGCCTGTATTGGGGGAGCTCAGCATAGCTGTGGGGAGAAATGGGGCTGTCAGTCCAAAATACAGCTGCACTGACCATGAAGAGTAAACACACCATGTTATTGTGGACAATTGCTGGTGGCTTTTTACAACAGTTTTATATTTTTCTGACGTCCCGTGTGACTACCATCTTCATATCCTGTCTCTATTGTAGTCCTGCTCCTCTTCTGCCATCATCATCATCACCACTCATTTATCCATATAGTTGGGGAAGAATTTATGATAGTTACAAAGATGTGAGGTTTGGGTAATTTGTGCTAACAGTTCTAGTAGTAATATAGTGACAATGACAATAAAGGATGTCTGCGTCTATGTCTATATTCACTGTTATTACTGTATTTGTAGTAGTATTATTAACAGTTATGGACATTTGTTCTAAAAGTAGTTCTTGGTATTTATACTAACACGAGCTTACCCGAAACTCACTCTCTTTCTCACTAACCCCAAATGACAATCCTCCAGGTATCGGGGGCTGCTCCAGGTTTCTGTCTGTTAAAAATAAGTTTTTCCTCACCACTGTCAGCAAGTGTTTACTCCTTACATTGAATAGATAATTATGGATTAACAGATGTGTTTCTTTGGGGCCAATACAGATTTATAACAGTCAATAGACTGATAAGCATTATTACAATATTATTATAATTTGATCAAATTAAAAAAGTGGAGAAAAAACGATAGTGGAATCAATAATCAGCTTGGATCTTTTAAAATTAGCTAAAACAAGTAACAGACACAAAACTGACTTCTAAAGTTAGTAAAATGCACTGAGATCATAAATGCAAAAGGTAAGCACTGCAAAGTGTAGAGGACTGAAAAAATTGCACAAATCCCTTCAGGGGAAAGATCATTCAAGAACATATTCCCTAGGTTAAAGCTTTGGTCTGGCTACAACGTTTCTCAGTATGTGCACAGACAAAAATCGGAGGCACCAGAACAAAGCAATACTGCACTGTGTTTGTGTTGGCAGGAGAGAACACAAGCCCAAACATCATACACTTTCACATGCAAGCCAAAGAGGGACAGAACAACACTGGAATGCTGCAAGTGATGAAAGACGCTGAGCAGAGCAAAGTTAGGAAAAAAATAATAAGTTGGAACAAAAAAACATGTCAAGTAAATTATGTTGTTAATGCAGATATACCAGGAGAAAATGTAAGAAATCCAACAAACAGACTGTGCAGCCACAACAACTGAGAGCAGGAAAGTCAACAGTACGCTCTTAGTATGTAGCAGAGACAGAGGCTCTGTTTTAGCTGGGAGTAGCAGTAAACAGCCAAACAGCCAATCACTCAGCAGGACACCCCAAGCACACGCTCTGTGCTTCCTCCTTCTCTTCCTCCATCACACCCCTGTGTGTCAGATTACAAGCCCAGCAGGACCATGATCTTACTCACTGGGTGCAATTAGTCATCCTTGAAATAAACTGCCTAACCATCTGAAAATGACAAAACCTTCACACCATGTACATGCAATTTTCTTTTGAATTCACATTAGATCTGGAAAGCAATAAGCATGTCTTATTTTGTGTATAGCGATGAATATACACGTTCATATTTCTTAAACAGCCAAATCCCATTATTACTTTAAATAATCTGCTAGACATGTTTGTTTTGTAAATAGACACCACCATCAAGTAAAAAAGTATTCATATTGTTTACAACTCACTGTGAGATAAGTAGCGTGTTACAGAGTTTAAGTCTTTTTCTGCAAAACATTGTGCATTATTCATGTACTCTTCACATACTGTAAGGGCCTCACTACTAGCACGGGAGCTAATCATCTTACTGACGTGCATCTGAATCGTCTAAAATGTGTTCCCTCTTCCAATATGTTCAAGAATAACTGAAGTGGTCCCATGGTAGATGAGGGCTTACAGATCGTGCATGTGACATGTGAAACATTGTTTAGCACAGCATTGTATGCCATGGGACACACACAATGACATCACAACCAATCAACTAAATTAGTTATTGACTACTCATTGCAGCCCTTCGTGGTTTCACAAGACAACAGTAAAACTACCAATGCAATGATAGTGTCAGGAAACAAGTGCAGTCAACTATGGTTTAGTTGTGCATTATTCTTACCTTCCTCGCCCTGACCTTCTCAATAAATTTTGAGGAGTTTTGGTCTTGTTTTTAGTTTCTCTCTGTAAAGCCTTGCATTTTGCATAGAATGCAACAACCTTCAAATGCAAGGCAGCCAGCTTCAGCTACTTACGCTGCTGGGTGCGCTTGTCGCTAGCATTCTTCAGCGGCAGACAGACGGGACAGTCGTGTCTTGTACAATTTTTCCAGTGGGAGATGATCTGTCTGGAGGACGCACAGTGAGCCACTGCAGAAAGACATGGAAGGAGAGATAGACACTAGGTAAGTATCTTCACTTTTGATATTTGCATATGGTCATAAGGTATAAGATTATGGTCTTCACTTTTACCAACACAGACTAAAGCGAAACAATTTTAAAAAAAGGCAGATTTGCAGCTTAAGACTTGGCAGTTAAATGAGAAAAAGGGTTTGAAACAATGCTAACTGAACATTAGCAATCAGGAAACAACGTAGGTCTGAGCCTGTTTAGGTTTAAATGACACATTTCTACTTTTTGAAGGATGTGCATGAGGCTGACTGGTAAGGGAACTTGTTCATTGACTGAACAAACAGAGTGCCTTCATTTTATCTATAGTCAGGCTAATGTCCTAGCAGTTAATCTGATAAGATATCAGAAACAGGAAAAAAAAAATCTGTTTTGCTAGATGCCAGGCACATCTAAGTGTCGACCCACATACTGCATGGCTTCAAACCTGAGGCATTACACAAATAAACACAATTAGTCTTTATAGGCTTTGTAAGACTGCCAGTAGTACTGGCAAACACATGGACAGGTCTATCATGTGTTCTATGGGTCCGGCATGCAGAGAAAAATAAAGTAAAGGCTCAAGGTTTAGATGCAGAGCCAACGAAAGCTCAGTCTAAGGTCCCACAGGTGATATTAGATTAGATTCCTTTATTATTCCCCTTCGGGGAAATTTCAGGTTACAGCAGCACATATAAGACAAGACACACACACAGAGATACTGCAAATACGATGAAAAATAAGAGTAAATCATAATAATAGAAATATATTAATAGAAATAAGAACAGATTTGAGTGCAACAGCAAAG
>JAPTHA010000001.1:12658192-12680109 GCA_029814585.1 Gymnapogon annona
GATTTCTGACAACACGATTTTCGGATCGTCAAAGCCGTTGGTTTTTCTTTCTTTTTTTAATTTCTCACGGTAGTCTATGGTGTCGGGTCCCGGGTCCAGGACCAGATGCATCCGGTCCCGGGTCCGGAATCCACAACTTAGCCACTCATTTGAGAGCTAGCTCTGTATCAGCGACTAATCAAGAAGGTCTATGCTGCGCGTGGACAGGTCACATGTTCTACACTCCCATCAGTGTCGCTGCTCATTCAACTTCGGGTCCGCATCCGGGTGTGCGGTCCCGGGTCTGGAATCGCAGAGGCGTCCGGTCCACAGACCGGGACCGGTGTTTCCGCGGTCCGTGGACTGCCGTGGACTACTGGACGCATCCCAAACGCGGACCCGGGACCACGGACCGGACACGGACCCGGGACCGTGCACCTGGGTTGAGCCACTGATCCACGTTTTATGCCTGTTATTTTGTAGATGTGAATGGTAAAATAAGCAGTTGACTTAAAGAGGCTCTGTTTGTATTTTTCCTATTTTGGAGTTACTATGACTGTTGTTCCTCAGGCTCCAAATGTTCATAAACAGTACTGCATTTGAAATCTGCTGACTTTAGTTTTTATACTTACATTAGTTTTATTGAATTCATTGTTCAAATTAATTTGCACTGAAACTTGGTAAAAAAAAAAAAATCGTGGTTGAAATCGAAATTGCAATATCTGCCAGAGAAATCGCAATACAACTCTTTTATGGAAATCGTTCAGCCCTACTCCAATATTCATTTCTCACCCTCACCGATTACACATATTATACCCACATCGTAGACGTGTTGCTGTGTTACATTTGCTGGCCAGATAACCAAATATATCAAAAGTCAAATTCAGATGCAAGAGTATTTAAAACCATACGAAGCTTTAGTTCAAGCTCAACTGAAGTTACTGGATAGAGTAATGTTCTCTAGTCAATTACCTGAATGCAGCTGAGAAATACTGGTGAAATATTTGGATTAAATCAATTTAGTGGAGACATAAGATTTGGAAAAATGTTTTTTAATGTGCCACCAAAAAAAAAATTTAACTGTTTATATGGACAATGTGGCACTTACTGTGTTTTCAGGACTATAGGGCGCACTTAAAAGCCATTGCATCTTATATATGGATTAATTCTGGTTACGCTTAATGACCTCGAAGCGATTTTGCGTGGAACACAGTGCTCTGTCAAAATGTTTTAGTACGACTTTGGCAAACTACAAAGCCGCACCGCTTGCCGCATTTCAGTTACTGTAGTCAGGAGTGTCGTGGAGTAAAGCAGAGTATGTAGGTTTCGGAATTAGCGGTGTCAGGCTGTTTTTTTTTTTTTACGGGTTACAACTGAACAAGGTTGGGAGTTATTGTGAATACACTATGGTTTGATTTAGCGCTTTCAGACTTGTGTTGTATTTTACGCGTTATAACTGAACAATTTTGAGAGTTACTGTGAATACACCGTTTGATTTAGAGCTATCAGACTGCTTTTTTTTACGTGTTACAACTGAAGAAGGTTGGTAGTTATTCTGAATATGCTTATTAACATTTGAACAATGTTGAGTTATTGTGAACGTGTTTAATAAAGTTTGGCTGACTGACTTATCTGACTGTTTTGTTTCGCTTAATGCGCCTTACAGTCTGGTGCGCTTTATACATGAAAAAAAGTTCAAAAATAGACCATTCATTGACAGCGCGCCTTATAATCTATTGTGTCCTATAATGTGGAAAATACGGTATGTCAGCTACCTTTTATCCTCTACCTTACACACCACTGATGGTGCTAGTAAAAAAACAATACATGTGGTGCAGTAAGGGAAAGTCAGTTGAATACGAGCTCTAGCAAATGCAACAAGTAGTGTCTGGAGAAACTAGCCTGTGCAGCAAAATCAACGAGATCAGGTATGCCATAAGAGGGGCAGGCAGGAGATTAGACACATTGACCTTCGTCACCCTGTTTCTACACTGCTCCAGACTGTGCTTTTTCCCAGGGTTTTCTGGTTGCCTGCAGGCAGGAGTATAAATGGTTCCATTAGCGGCTGCGTCATGAGGCAACTGTTGGGCCGATAGACCATTTGTGCTGTGACAGGCAAACACACGGGCGGAGGATGTTCACTGTAATGGCTATTGCTGACAGATTAAAGTGAACTACAAGATCTCAGCACTGTATATATAAGTCTATAGTTACAGTCTTAAATACAGGCATTTATAAACATCTTTAGACTGCAGGAGAAAGACAGAGTTAGTTATGGATAGCAGATATTATGAAGACGATTATAAAAATGCCATATCCCAGAATGCTGGGTGTGCAGTAACAATTCTGGTGAGTACAGCTATTGTCCAAAGCTGAAATAAGTCATTACAATGTCAAAACATTTTAATTAAACCTGCCCGCTGACGGTAGACTGCTTTTGGACAGAGGGGCGAGGGGGAGCCAAGGGACCGTGCAGGGTTGACAGATGGCCTGAATAGAGAGACAGGGGGCACATGTTTGCTCTCTGCTACAGCAATTAAAAACATACCCTCCCCAAATGCGCAAAATACTTGACTGCATCTAGAAACAAGGCGCAAAGTTACTGCGAGCTGCACACAATTATTCTGTCACTCCCTCAAAACACGCTACCTTGCACTGCAGTATGGGATGAGTATCTGAAGCTGCGTTCTAGTATGAAAGGTAAAGGCCAAATGTTAGGACATGGGGTACTTACTACTCACAAAGCTATATGCAAGATGGCCATTAAAAATGACAGCAAACTCTCCATCCATAGTAATTTACGGCTGATAATAATGCTTCCCAGTACAGTCCCATGGGGTTCCCAGGTCCCATTTTCAACTGGGGAAAACTATAAAGGGGAGGCGGGGAAGGTTCAATGATTGATCACTGGAGACATATGGTGCCACTGGCTTGTACAATGGGCGTTGCAATTCATTGATATTGACTGTTGGGGTTTGTCCAACTTATCTTTCTTGAAGATTAGACAAAAATCAAGCGCAAAAAACATGTGCCATACAAGGGATACAAGTGTTAGTCCAGAGGATTTACTTGGCTACAAATGTATATTAACGTTTTACCCTATAAAGAGTACAACATGACCCATGTGGAATTATAGCATCCTTCAGCATTATACGACTATGATTCTAGAATGACCCACATATAACACTTATTTGGGAAACAACAATTGAAAAGCAATATTCTTGATAGATAGCTGTAGACAAAAATACCCCAAAGAGCCTAAAATCACGCCTTGTGTTTCAGAAAAGTAGGTTAATGCTAACTTAATCAATTTTAGGAAAGTAGGGGTTAGACATAATTTTACTTTTCAAATATGTAGGGACTGTATGTTAAATAAACCATCACTTATGATTAAAGAAGTGATTGCACTCATTTTGTGTTCACAAACTAGGGAGAAACTCTGGGCTGATGTATATTCAAGTTACTTTTCTTGCACTCAGAAAATGTGCCTGTTTGACATCAGTAAGTTTTATGAAACCTGTATGGCACTCATATTCACTATATAGAATAAAATAAATGAGAATAAAATAAATAGAGAATGAGAATAAAATATAGAATAGAATAAATATAGAATAGAATAAATGAGAATTTAATCTTTTTACAGGTTTGGAGAATCATATTTAGTAGCATCATGTGATGAAGCACCAATGGTGGATGCTACCAAACATGCAGCACCAGTTTCCGCCAATGTTTGTTTAGCTTTTGGATATCATCTCTGGTCCACACTCAAATAGTTTCATTCTGAGTGATACCAGCTATCCTTGATGTCCCAATCGATTTTTTTTTTTACTTTGATCCATTTTTTTATGATTAGTTTTGCTGAACACAATCTGATGCTGATCGAATACTGAAGCTTGACTGCAGGCTTGCAGTTCTCAAACTCTGTCATGTTATACTTTTCTAAGTGATAAATTCAATTTGTTGTATTGCAGTGAGGCCTGATGCTCCCTCCTCAAACAACTGCCAGTTTGCACATCATGCAAGCTGATAGTTGACTTTCACTGCTTTTTGGAGAAAAGTATTCCCTAGACATGCTGCACAATGTTTCGTTTTTATTTATGAAGACGTTAAACAGAACCATGCAGAAAATTCATGTGAAAACCGGATTGGCCTGATTACATGACAAAATCAAATCCAATTTGATCTTCTAAAAAAATTGCGAGATTGGCAGCCGATACTGATCTTTTAGATTTCATCCCTACGTCCCTAATATGAAATTGGATAAATATAGAGTAGATGACTGTTCAGAGGTACTGGGAAAACATAGAAGTATATCACAGTGAACCAAGTCCTGCTTCCTCTGTAGAGATAACTGACTTGTTCTAAAAGCAAGTCCAGACCAAACGTTCATGGTGAGATGCAAGTTGCAAAGCTCCAATAAGCGATGGCCTGAAACTTCTCCATTTCTGAGAAATGCTGCAGGATGGAACAGTGTATTGTTTCAACTGTATTTCTATTCTAAATAATATTTTTTTAGCTCCTTGAAATATTAATTAGTAATAGTGAGTTACATATTTACAAATACAATTATAGCAAATATAACGTAAAATGATATACCATATATACTTTGAGCACTGCATTGCTTAAGAGTCAGTATTAGCTCTACAAAGGTAATTGGCTCTTTGGCTGACAGAGGAGCTATATAAATCTTGAGAAAACAACTCTATACCTTACCACACAAAACCAGCTTCTATTAGTCAGCTGTTGAGCTAAAACTGCCCAACTCATCACTATAACCTTTACATGTGATGTTCCACAGGACCTTCACCTCACCAAAAACCTTGGGTCTGAACAAAAATAACGAAAGCAGTTGTAATTTTTGTGCCATTAAATGCAAATGAAATGACAATTATGAATATCAAAATCTACATTCATTCATTAGTCTTCCGGGATAACCCCATATATTACTCACCAAGCATGATCGCGACTGCTTTTTATAACTTACACAAAGCAGGTTAATTTTCATTACTGATAGTATATGTATTTACAGGAAGAGAAAAGTATTTTGTAAACTGCTGCATAATTAACCAAATAAAATATATATTCAAATATTGTGGACTCAGTTGACAATGCAGTAGGATGGATTATAAAAAACGTGAAATTTCCTCATTTTTCTTAATTTTTTTGAGGATTGTATGTTTGTTATCCTTGTTCAAATTGTACATTTGAGTTGAAGTTTCCAACATTATCAATACATTAATGCACAATAATTGCAATATGACTTTTTAACCAAATTGTTCACCCTTATTTTTTTCCTTTCCTGTTTTTCAATGAAATAAAGAGAGTGAAGGGCTTCTCCAACAGTGGAACATTACAAGAGGTTTGTGTTGCATGACTTCAGTTTTGTATTTAAAATTTCAAGATACTATTGGGTAAAACCTAAAATGCAGGTTAAGGGGACATTTTTCCCCAGTGTCTTCACTTTCAAAATGTGCGTAATTGTTTGTGTGGATTTGTTCAATTGCCAGCTGTAGGATGTAAAAAGTGTTAAGAATATAATTCATAACTGCACTAGCCCTATCTTTTGAGTTTTTTATATACATCCAACCTTAGCAGAACATGAATACAGATTTCACCACAGATTTCTGTCTCAGGCATATTGAATTTTTACAGATTATGCCTTAAGTAGGAAATTCCCAGATAACCATGCAAAGACCACGATACAATCAATAAGAACTTCAGCAAGTAAATATTTAGTGCAAAATCCATGGCCACCCAGTACTATCCAGATTGGTTCATGGGACCATATGCTTACTCAGGGGTTCTGTGGCCAAAGAGAAGACTGAGCTTTTGTTAATTCATCTTTCAAAGTCTTTGGAAATGACGACCAGCATCAATGTGATTTGAAAATACAAATGCTCTGGAATCTGTCAAATGAATTGATTCGAAAAGCAATGACAAAAACCTACAACAACATATATGAGATTCATCTTCATGGCTGAAAGAACTCCATCAAAGTTTGTTGCATATGACTAAAGTGCAGGTGTGTCTAGCACCACATTTAGTGTATGTAAAATAATGAAGTCTCTTTTTGCTTCTCTGTGCAAGCCAAACCTGTTTTTGCACATGGACGTGTATAAAACTGGAAGATAAATACGTTTTCACTGCTTCATCAGTGGATATCATTTTTCACAATTCAACTTCATGTTGAATACAAACTGAACTGCAGATTGTTCATTTTACGTTGCACCGATAAGTTAAAAAAAAATTCTTTACTTAAGATGTGCACACTTCGGGTTGAGTTCATCAAAGCTCTTTAAGCAGCACTAAAGCAATAGATCTGCATTGCAATAGCATTCTATGGGCATCCATATAATGCTGAGTTAATGATGATTAGGTTTTTGTTGAAAATGTTTTAACAAGGCATTAGTTTGCTGGGTTGCCGACGTCCATTGCGTCATACTTCTCTGCATACTTGCAATGGATTGATCTGACGTTTTCTATGTGTATTGACTGCAGAAAACTGACAACTCGGTGCATATGCACGACAGAGGTGCCTAGACAGGAGAAGCACCACTTGACTGCAGTAAAGCCATATCAACGACCAGTGACACACCGGACAGGTCAACACACCTAGCTAACGCTAACCGACAACTTTCAAGTATGGTGCAGTGAATTTTAAGGCCCAATGGGAGGAGTGTTGAGTGAAAATCATAATATCGGTGTTTACATGTACTGTACGTGCAAAGTTGAGGCCTGTACCTGGACCATCAGACGCTGACAGGGCAGGTGAATTCAGCTTCGGCCGCTTTGAGTTGGGAGGTCCGACGTCCAGCAGGTTTTCAGCCATAGTTGCTGTGTTTTCCGGCTGGTTGCTCAAGTTCTATTTTGTGGTTTATAAGCGGAATTTGTTCTATCAAGCCGAACGTTTGAACATTAGCAAGCTGGCAGCCGGCTAATGTTAGCTAACTGGCTAATAGCTAGCTAATTGCCTGCTACCAGCTAACTGTTAGCGTTAGCTACTCCTGGCTATGAGAGTCAGTGTCTTTCAAAAGAGATGCAATAGCGCCCCGCTTCGCCACCGCCATTCACCCCATGATAATCCAACACCCAACACCCACATTATTATCGTTAAATAAAGCAAAATAAAATATTCCCCATGTAAAAATTGAACTTCAAAATATCAATCCAGTATAATCAGGTGAACTGCTGCATTCCAGGTGAAAAATTCTAGATGGTCCAACAACCCATATTTCGTGACGTCAAATTTCTTCATGCAAAAATCGCGCGAAGCTCCACAAAAATACACATTTGCATAAAAATGCAGTATTTTTGCAAATCACTTCGAAAGTCACGATCTTGTCTCCGCTTGCCCACGGTAAACAATACTGCTCCCGAACGGCGACAGGGGCTGAATCGCCGCACTCTGAAGGGGAAATCAGATATACGGAGCTTTTCTGCCCGACGACCACCGATCAAATTCCCGTTTTTTCGCACAAAATGTCTCCGAGCCGACGTTAAGATTTCGTTTTCGGGGGAAGGACGCTGTCATATCGTGGTAAGGATGCTCGATTTCTACGTTAAAACCAGCGTTAGACCGAAATCCTAATTCCGAGCCACGACAAGATGGCGGCTGTTGATTCCTTCGATACAAAAAAGTTTTTTTTTTCTTTTCCAGATCGACTGTGGAGGGGGAGGGGCCGCGCAATCACGCCCTACGTGAAAACAACGCTCCTGCTAACCGCTAGAGGCGCTACAGCACCGCTAGACATTTACACAAGCACACACTTTTAGAAACAACATTGGGAATTAGTCATTGCATCGGTATTAAATCTGACCTACAAATAAATAGTAATTTTTCACCATTTTCATAATTTTGAAACTATATTAAATTATACCAAACCTTAAATTGTAGGTTTAATTCAGTGAATCTCATATTTAACACAACTGTTGTAGTAACAACTGCATTATTCTCATCCCCATATCAAGTTGAAATACTTGGATTTCCTCCAACATTAAGATGATTTTCTGCTTCAAAAAGAGTGTGCAGAATTTTATCATTCTTAATCTTTCTACAGCTAAGTACAGCTACATGTGTACAGATGTAAAAAAAAAAAAACATGCAACATTCTGCGACAATTACTACAATTGACAGATTTCTATTTTGTGTTTTCACACTTGTCACAGGGTCTGTCTTTTAGCGATGCTTTTCATTGTTTTTATTATGGTCTTTATGATTACTGCTCAAAGTGGATAACAGTATGTTGTATGGGGGGTACTGGAGCCTATCCCAGATCAGATGCCCAAGGGCGAAGGCAGGGGTAACCCAGGATGAATCAGCAGTAGTACCAGTATGTGTCAAAGGTAAACTACTAACCTTTGTTTAATCTGACAGTGAATATTGATCTGTATTTAGGGACATAAAGCCTCATACTGTACATGTTTTTCCATTTTTTCATCAAGTTAAATGTGCCAATAAATAAGTTACCCTTAGTAAAACAGTTCCATCGCAATGGGCATACACAGTAGAACATAAACCTTTCTTTACTTCACAGCACACTCAACTATTTTCAGCTGTGAGAATTTATTTCTCTCATACTGAAAAAAAGAGTAAGAAAATATTAACACTCACACTTCCTCAAATAGACACACATTGAATCAGGTTTCATTAATACGTGTCTTTTTCATTGTTTTCTGGCAAATCTGACACATGCACATATATAAAAAAATCATATGTGACATAAAATAACTGCATATGTACAAACACAGAGTGCTTTGTGCAAATGTGTACAGATTATGATCACGTGTTGATAGAGGATACATGGGTGATGTGCATAAAACATACATAATACATCTCATTCATGAACATGTGGAAAAAAAAACAATTTCGAAACAAACACCTTTCTCAAAATTTTTGTCCCAGTATAATTGAAAACACATTTGGGATTAATTTACTTGCAAATGTACAAATGGCAAGATGTGGAGCTGGCACCATTTAAATGAGTGATTAGGCAATGCAGTTTTGCCACAATGATTTTAATACAAACACTTTATTCCTCTTCTCTCATCTCTCATTGTTCTGCTATAATCACGTACTTGTGCCTCATGAATCTGACGGATTTCTTAACTTAACTTTATCACTGGACTTCACCTATATATCACTTCTCTCCCTTGCAAAAAAAACTCTATAAAACACATATTATCTACTGATTAATCCAGGTAACCTTAGTGAGCTAAACAGTTGTGTGCGTTGTATTACTTCTAATCGTGCATTAAATGCTCAACATAGTTGGGGAAAAAGAAGATATAATGAAAGCATGACAGTGCAGTCAAATTTAAACTGTAGTGAGTGGCAAAGAGGAAAATTGCTCATTCAGACAAGATCGCACATGCGTTCCACACTTCCTCACAGATCACAGAGCCAGCAGTGTTCACTTTAAACCTTTTATTTACGTGTGTACAGATGTGCACTATTGGAGAGGTGGTGCGCCCATCAACCTGTGAAGTCCCACACCTCAGATCTACTGTGGCAGCTGATCAGTGCTCTGCTCTGAGCTATGAACATGGCCTGAATTTCACAATGGGCTGTCTAACAATGTAAGGCAGACAATGTGGGGAGAAACACAGAAGTCCTTAAAACTGACACCCAGTACTGTTCACATAATTCTTTAAATTTACATCATGTTTTTGGTTTATGCATTTTTTGTTTTTGTTTTAATTTGGCAAATATGATCATGTGCAAATATACAACAACCATATTTAAGATGCCCATTCAGATATTTTAAAACAGTAGAACATCTTTGGATCCTCAGAGTATTTATGCTACTAGGATTATTACAATTATTTGATGCAAATATTCAAAGGTCACACACTCTGCTAGACAATATTCCTTATTACAAAAGGCACTGCTGTGTATTTCTGAATGCACAATGGCAGAGGTAAACAAGATGCTTTCTATGCTACAGATGTAGACAGCTACATATTAGAGGTGGTTCTTTCTTTCCTTCCTGTATTACTGTGTGGCTACCATTGCTCAAGGCAAGATATATTAGTCCCAAATGTTGACCAGATGCTAAAAGATGTGGTGGTAATATGTATTTGCAGGAGTTTTTCTTTTAGTTTTTTATACCTAAGGGTTTTGCAAGACTTTTTGTAGAGATAAAGGCAGCCACAACAATATTACATACGTCAACAGGGACCATGAAGTTGACTGATTTCCTTTTGTATCATTACATTAATCTGACTTGATGAAAAACGGAAATCTTTTCCTTACACACATACATTCATACATACAGAGTGCAAGGGGAAAGAAGATGAAGCATGAGTGAAGAGCAAAGAGTTAAAGGTTCCAGCAATTCATTGGGAACACCACCGTACTACTTAGCCAACCTATAAGAGATTATTAACATGGGAAGGGGATATTGGAATTTTCCTCAAACATACAATCAAAAGCTATCCTCACTGTGACAACAGCATGATACAAAATTTTCTGAAAACCAAAAATACTCAAAAATACTTTAGGCACCACAAAACAATCCGCTAGTTTAGGTTGCGCTGCACCTATAGATCACTCAATTAAAGTGGCACACTTTAAGAATATTGATACAGTAGAGGGACCTCTTGGTAAAGAGGCTGTGACGAGATAATGTAACCACCTTTTGACAGGAAATCTCTCGGCGAAAGGCAGACAACACTAAACTATTTAATAAGTCTATAGTGATGGACTGACCAGTTTTGATTTACTCTGGCAAAGAAGGCAACAAAATAAGAGTCTGACTTTTTACATACACAGTATTGTAGAAAGTGAAGTTGATCTGTGCATTTGAACACTTTAACCCAACAGCAATGTGGACCATCCTATCATAATCTAACAAGAGTTACTATACACACTGATTGTCCCTCACAGACCTGCTTAAAGTAATACACCAGCTAGTTTAATCCATTAAACTCTGACCCACCTGTAGAGAACAACAAAGGTCACGTGGTGTTTAAGCAACGTTTAGGTATTCTAAGCAGAAGAATGGCTTTCAGTCACACTTATAGTCAAAAGCAGACCGGATTGTGCAAGAAGGCCAAAACAGGACATGGAGTCTAGCTTATTGAATGTGAACAGATTGGAGTGTAAAGAAACAGCAGACGAGGGGACTGTTATTCTGCACTTTTCAGCCACCTTTGAGATCTACAGATGTTCAGAGTTTCATACTCAAATGTTATTAGAGTATCTCTTTAAGTATATTTAAAGTGCCGTTCTGCTTTTTGATGGCCTCACTTCTCGTTCCTAATCTATTCCCTCATGAATTGATTTTGTGCTTATGATAGTGACTCTCATAAAAGTAATGTCATATGGTAATAACATCCAAATACAAGTGGTCAAGAAACACTGTGCAAGACCTGTGCTTAAAATGTGCATTTAGCTGCTACGCAAACTAAAATCTACGCAGCCTGTTATGTCGTGTGTCCCCTTTTAAAGAGACTTTAGAACAAATGAACACTGTATTAAGCCCTCATGTAAAAGCAGAATACATAAATTAATACTGCTTCATGTGATTCCCTCATTTTTCCCATAATTCCCTGCTCAGCCCATCATGCTGCACTGGCACTTATACAAATTCTAAAATAATTTTCCCTTAAGTAAGGTCAAGAGTTTGATCAAGTTAAAATAAATGATATGGCACAACAATAATATTTTTTTTTCTCTAAGAAATACTTGCATTGAAAATAAAAGCATGAAGTAAGAAACCACAGCATGTTCTGTAGTCTGTCTTATGGGAAAAACCCCATATGTATATTGTTAAAACTTTGTTCAGTATTCATATTTGTTTGCTCACTGTTCTAGTCCTGAAGGCACTTGATAACAAAAATGAATAAGAAAAACATCAACAACACCAAGAAAACTGCCCCCTTCTCCTCTACATACCGCTGTGCTCAACACAGGTCTAAACACCTAAGCGCTCAGGACAAGTTCCTGTCAAGTCTCAAACTTAGGATCCATTCTTAGAGCTACTGTTGCCACAGTTCGTATTGGAAAGACCAACACCTTCTTTATCGGTGCCAAAGATACTTCACCCATACCAGGATGGGATATCCCGCCCAAACCTGCGAACAGTTCTGTCAAGACAGCAGCTGGGCACAGCAGACAGTGGAAGGAGAGCGAGTGGATCAGAGACGAGCATAAAACTCCTCATTGAGTTTTGTGATCTCATCTGCCTCCTCTTCATCCTCTGCTTCTTGGAGTGCGAGAGGAGCGAGCTGCACCTTGGAGGGCACTTGTGCAGCACTAGGTTCTTTACCTAGTTCAGAGGAGGAAAGGAGCCGAAAGTCTGTAGCAGGAGATGGCTCAGGGAGATATGGAGCGTCCCTATATCCTTCCTCCCTCACCTCTGTAGAATTAGCTGGGACTGGCTCAGGGCCTGCTTCCAATGGCCTTACAGCAGTTTGTGGTTGAGAATGGAGAGTGGAAAAAGAGGATGCAGTAAAAGAAGGAGGAGAAGCTGAAGCATGGGCAACCAATTGTGAAGTCTTATTCCCCGGGTATGCAACAGATATGGGTCCAACGTTGACTTCCATCTCTGTGCAATGCTGGCATATACTGTCCCCACTTTTGGGGTAAAGAAAGGTCCTCATTTGACCTTTTCCCTTTACATTCACAGTACCTCTGTAGTCAAACTCTAAGCCCATAGCGCTGAGTACAGCGTGGCTCTCCTCGCTCACCTGCACCCGACACTCCACACCAGTGGAGTCCATGCGACTGGCAATGTTGACCGTGTCTCCCCAGATATCATAGAGCAGCTTAGTTGTGCCGATCACCCCTGCAGTCAGCGGCCCGTGGTTATATCCGATGCGGAGCTTGAAACCAAAACCCAGCATGTTCTTGTTGAAGTCATCAAGGACACCCATCATCTCCAGGGCGAAGTTGAAGAGAGCCCTCAGATGAGCATGAGGAGATTCATCCTCATTTTCAGCCATGTGTCGAACATTTAGTCCTGATGCCGCCATGTAGGTAGCACCAATAGTTTTAATCTTTTCTACACTACTGAATTCATCTTTGCGAAGGAGCTCATCAAAGTCTCCTATGAGCTCATTGAGGACACGATAGCACTCTTTTCCACCTTCATAGCTCTCTTCATAGAACTCACTAAAGTTCACAATGCTGGCAAATATCACACCTACACTGTCATGGTTCTTGGAGTAGCTCTGGGTGACCTGAGGAGACAAGGAAAATGTTATTTAATAGGTAGAATTGCACATATTTTGTTTTCTGTTATGACAAGTAACAATTCAGTTATGAAGACGCTAATATGATTAGTTCTGGCAAATATTGTAAACAAAGTATTCTGGATTTTTTTAGACATTACTTCTGCATGGCAAAAGAAGAAAAAAAGGTACACATGTTCATAGGGTAACATCACCATGAGTCAAATAGTACAGTTTATAAACAACAAAAACCTTAAGCTGGTCAGCGACGTGGATGGGGATAATGTTTCCCAGTAACCACTCAGCCTGGTCTCGCATCGTCTGGATTTTGGAACGATGCTTGTCAGCCTCGACGTTTCCATGGTAATGGAGACGGTAACTGACTTCGAACTCCCGATTGAGGAACCAGACCAGGAGGAGAAGCAGGAAGAAGGCCAAGACAGCCTCTGGGACCAGGAGATCAAGAGGTGTCGGAGGGGGGTCAAGGCCAGATGCCAGAGTGATGAATGTGGAACCACCATCACTGGATGTGGAGACATTAACCCTGAGGAGGAGGAAAATGGATGGTTTGAGATGGGAATTAGAGATTTAATTAAGTAGCCTGAGTATGCTGAGTTGAGATGGAATCGTAAGATATGACAAATCTCCAGGAATGACAATACGGCCTGTTGCTCTGTTCCAAAAGACGGAAGAAAACAGCACAGGGGGACAACCACGTCACAAAGTTCAAAATAAGTTCAAAAAAGACGTAGTGAACTTTTGACACAGACAACAAGAACACAATATGACAGTATATATTAACAAATAAGACCTGAATATCTTCGGAGTAAATGCTAGACACACACTGGTGGGTCCTCTATGTGCATACCAAATGATAAGGTCAGACACAGAATGACAGATGTTACATACTAACTGATAAAGAAAGGGATTCTGTGCCTGTCCCCCTCTTATTTTCAGAAGTACAGTTAGTTAAGTCATGGCTTTGATACAAAACGCACGCCAGTGCAGGCTGTATGAGTCATTTTCACCACTCGTGACATTTAGCAGCCATTCCTACTGATGCACACACAGAATGAGACTGCAAAATAAGGAGCAAAATGAGGGAATATAGAGGAGGAAAGCGTGAACATAAGTAAAAGCCAGCAAGAGCAGGATTTATGAAAAGTATAAAAGAGAGCAATCGCTCATGTTGACCCTTCAAATGTCACTCATTCATCAAAACCCTCTGTTTCCACGGAGACACTCACCCATGAACTGGCAAGCTGTTATTACCAGAGCTGAAAGAGATGAGAGCGCTGTCAGTCAGGAGCAAAGTATTGTTCAGATACAAGCACACTGACGCACAAATTCTCACTCAAGACTGAATGTATACAACAAACATCTCAATCTAATCCTTAGATACAAAGAAGAAAGGAGGATATACTGCGACAAAACAACTACAACAATAACAGTTCAATTTGTGATACAGATTCCAGAACAACACCTCAGATGAAGTGAATTAATCAATAACGTTACTGCTTTTCACTGTGGATCATAGCTGACAAACATTTTTGTGTGCAGTAAAGAATGTGGTGAAGTTTTCCCTCTGCTCTGACAGAGAGCTGGCATTGAGGGCACAGAAATTCATCTGTATGTTGGTGTTGGTAAAGATAAAGAGGAACAAGTGCTTCATTTATCCAACATCTGTCTTGATTTTAATGTAGATTCTCAATAAGATACTCAATAACGATGTGTGATTCTTTACATATAAGGATGTTGTGTCTGTTGGTGATTCTCAATCTAAGCATCAGATGAATTGCATATCACTTCATATAACGTATATGCCATCAACATATAACAACTGAATTTAGAGCAACACTAAGATGATAAAATAGCTTAAGTAAGATAATAAAATAGCTTGTTGATAGTCATGATAAATAGAATTTGACAATTGATGAAATCCAATTGTATCCAGTTCGTGCTTCCAGTTTTAAGTCTGTAAAACACATCACGGGCCAGTTGTTCTCATAAAGCAACTGAACATGTCACTGTCATGTTAGATGAAGTAAACACACTTTGTTGTGTAAAAATACACTGGATGGAGTATTTTAGCAACTTCAAGTTCACTTAATGACTCACAGAAATATTCACCTTATGGCAAAGATAATTCTGGTATTTGCTGACAACACACAATCCAGCAGGTGACAATGTACTCTATGAAATGAGTATTTACATTGTGATGTATTATTACATCACATACAAAATCAACTAAATGAGCCAGAAGAGTAATGTTCGTCACACTGGAGCAACTAATAATATCCAGTCAAGCTTATACAGTTTCAAAAATACAATGGTAGTTTAAAGGGAAAGAAACTGTGTCATGTGACCAATGACGCTACCTTTCACTGTGTAATGTGAACTGCTCATCACACATTCAGTTAATGGAGTTCTGTGTTTCAGTGATTGTGTTTGGTGAATCACAAAAGAGATGCCACTCTACTTGCTTCAGAATTTCCCGTTTCAAGAGTTGATTATTCTGGGATCCCATTATCTCCCTTTATTTAGTGTGTTGTGTATCATGTTAGAATGCTCCAGCTGGTTGTGGTGGTTATATATTTAAAATCTAGTGAACTGCTGCAAATACCACGATACATTATAGTGGTCTTAGTTTAGGGGATAAGACGACCCTGACAAGTGACTAAATAAAGTATACGTTTAAAGTGAATACATTACAGTTGTGTAAAATTAAGTCAAGAAATATAAAGCATAGGATTAATTCAGGAAGACTTTTTTTTCATACCTGCATATCTACCGCTTGATGCTTCTCCTGCATGTGTCATTTAGTACTTAAAAAAATATTTTGTCGGGCAGAAATGGACATTCACCAGCTAATGTAACCCCTATAATAGAAATGCACTCAGTATTTCTGCACGTGTCCAATGGGGCTCACCTGTGCAAGGGGCTGTACAGCAACAGCAACACTGCGACCCCTGTGACAGTGGCCAGTACTGAGCGCATCCAAAAGCTCAGCTGACAGAAATTGCAGTACTGAATGATGGCCAGGATGGTGGCACAGCACAAGAACATAGTCACCTAGAGGAAAAGGGGAGGTCGATAAGTGTATTAACAAATGCAAAAAGAATACAGAACATTCAAGAATATTTTTAATACTGGCAAAATGAAATATGTCTATTCAAAATCTTCCAAATTGAGAGCATAAACACATAGTTGTAGTCACAAAAAAGCACATGCAAACTGAAGAAGCTTTTTGAAGATATTTGAAGATATTTGCTGGCTGTTCCTGATAACGCTGACAGGATAACATCTATTTCTCTTATTCCTACATATGCCCACCTTCTCACTCTGCCATGCCCCCCTTCAAGCACTGTTATTAGGTCTTAATATCTTCAAAGGAATTAAAGTCCAGAAAACTGCACGTCTAATTAACAAGTCTTCCTGCGACTACAGCTTTGATCTGCAAGCCCCAAAGATGCAGAGAGTGGAGAGGGAGGTATTGACAGAGCAGGGTGGGAGAGAAATTAGTAGCGAAATGGGGCATTGAAAATCCCTGAAATACAAGGAGCCATTGGCCCAAAGCTGGAAGGGGAAAATTAAACTTTTACAGGTCTGGATATAGCCTTGACTCAAACGGCACAAAAAACGCTACAAAGCATGGCCGTTCTCAATCTTATGTACAGGATTCATAGAGCAAGAAATGTCAACATTTGTGGTGCCAAGGTCCACAGGCGAAGGCTCCTGGCTGTTTTCCTTCTCTAGTTCCTATCAGCGCTAATGCCAGTTAGCGCTTATGCTGGTCTCCAGGCAGCTGGCTTCAGACCACGATGGGCAGTTTCAACCTTTATAACCACTCTCTACTTATTTTGGCAGAAGATGTCAGGGAAGGCACACTATTATAACTAGAAAATCAAAAGCATGATCACTACGGCAGACTTTACTGTCACATTTGCACCTCCACCTAAGTCTGGCATAAGAGTGATAGTTGAAAATGATGAACAATTCCTTCAAAGCTGCTGGAGTGTTACTACTTCTAGTAACACTAGAAGAGTGTTACTAAAAGTAGTAGCACAGGGGGGAACCTTTGTTACATCAATATTAAAGCATAGTAGAAAGGAGTACCAGAGCCAACAATAATAGCAGAAGCACGTAAACCTGTTGATGCTTCCAGTGGTCTAACTTCTAACACAGGATTCTAAACATGACTTTAGTTTGACCTGGGCTTAAAAAAGTCTAATAACACAACTGTGATGCTATGAAAAGAAGCAAATCTTGTCATTGGAATCATGAAGCTGGGTTATGCTGTGAGATAGAGCCCAATCACACCTGAAAAAAGGATTTAGTAGGCGTTCAGCCATACAGACAGGCAAGTCTGTAAAAGTGACTTAAGTACAAACATTGAGTCACAAGTTCAGGTAAAATTAAGGTAGATGTAAAATTGAAAGACATAGCAATATTGAAAGGAACAAACTCTGTAATTTAACATTCAATGTTGAAGAATTATATACCCCTGGACAAAAATGTAAAAATGGTGATTTTCACTCAACATTTATTTTCATGTAGTCATTGGTCTCAAAGCAGCACTGTGCTGGTGCTGGAGAAAGTTCTGGAGATATTATTACTCAAATAAGGCAAAAGTGTGTATTAACAGCTATAGGAGTAGTAGTAGTATGTCCATGGCTAGTTCTTGTCTTTGTAGTAGTACTATTAACAGTTATGGACATTTGTTCTTGTTAAGGGTAATTATATTAACACCAGCTCTTCTACTTTTTAATAGGTCAATAGTTTGCTGTGCAACCATGTATCTGCCCCTATTTACCCCTTCCCAAATCTTTTTCTTTTCCTCTCTCTCTCTTTCTCTTGCTTTACTCTCTCTCTGTAACCCAAACTGATCAGTGCAGATGACCATCTTCCAGGAGTCAGGGTCTGCTCCAGGTTTCTGCCTTTTAAAAGGAGATATTTCTATCCACTGTCACCAACCCATGCTGGTGGGTTTCTGTAAATTAGTTTAAGAATCTGGTTTAACCATCTCTATATGTAAAATGTTATGAGTCAACTGTTGTTATGATTTGGCAACATGTAAATAAAATTTTCTTTGATTGATTCTTTTTGTTTCTCTAAATCTATCACATTTATATTGTATGGCTATCCAGTGTCATACAGGAACTGCTTTCAGTTGAACGGGGCATTAAAATAGCTAAATCCCATCAGAGGAAAACACTTTCTTACATGATACAAACGGTCTGCCAATGTTGCCATTGTCAACATAAAGTTGTTATCTCAGAGGACTTTGTTGTCTCATGAAACAAGGTGATCTTTGAGAGCTCTACTATGCAAATGGAACATGGGGAGGAGAATGAACTGAAACAGTTAAATAACCAGCCAACAGTGGTATTATACCCACTGAGAATACTGGGGAAACACTGGCAATTTACAGCTAACTAGCATTCAGTGACCATCCAGTGGGTTGTGTCAGGAAGGGCATCTGACGTAAAAATTCTTGCCAAATCAAATATACAAATTGGATTCGCTGTGGCAACCCCAGAAGGGAAAGAAAGAAAGAAATCATTATCATCATCTAAAGTTTGGCACAACTATACCTGTAGGGGGAGATGGACGCTGCAGGTGAGATGGGACAAGACAGACACTGCAGGAAGGGACACCAACACAGCACCGATCACATGACGGGGGACCCACCCTGAGACAACCAGAAGCAGCGAGTGGGTACAGTTCATCACATCTTCCAGGCTGAAGGCCATACTAGAGGACAGGAAACAAGCACAAAACATATGACAAAAGCAAAAGACGCAATAGTGTAATTGAAAAGCAGAAAGCAAAAACAGAACGTTCTAGCTTTCTTCTTGTCTCACTACATCCCCCAGTGTTTTCTCTCTATTCAGAGAAAATCTGCAACAGACTCTCATCAGTCCTTAATTAAGACACATTATTAAAAGGCAGCAGTGCTGTCCAAATCTCTGCCAGAAGATGAAGATATATTGCCTAGTTACGTATGACAGTGACTGAAAATCATCAGAGACACACACAAATAAATACAAAATCTCCTAGTTCTGACCACAGAACATTCTTGGCACATTTTTTGTTTTTTTTTCAGGCTATTAGTCTTTCCCATTGCCTATTCCCAATGCCCATTTCTGAGCCATTATCAAATGTATTCTAAAAAATGGAGATGAGCCAATTGTATCAGGACAACTAATCGTTTGTGGCGCAGGAACAAATAATATAACCACTTGTGTTGGTTTCAGCCGAGATTTGTAATGTTGATCTAAAAATGGTCTTCAAACCAATGCATTGGCTCCTATGTTCAAGGATTTTATTAACATCAAGCAGCTGTTTTGGATTAAATACTTGCATATTCTCAGGCATCAAGAGCACAGGCACTGACAACAATGGGTCTAAATTACATTTTTATGCCTTTTCCAGTCTGCAAAGACGAAAATAAACTCTGAGGAAATGGACAACTTGTCATTTTGTTGATAAGAACAGGCAAAGTTGAAGAAAGAAAATACATTCAGTATGTTATATACACGGTTCATACAGGATTCTACAAGTTAAATTTAAGATATTTTAAGACAATTAAGAATAGCACTGAATGCTCGTTTCAAAATGTATAACTCCTAGAATTAAGGAAAATTTATGTCAACCAGGTGGGGAACAAACTTTTCTCCAACCAAGCATTATTACATTTGTACTTCCCTATGTTTACTTTTTTCTTGTGAGGTGTCTCTTACAGTTCTGTAACAATTTGTTAATGGGGTTGGCAAAGTTAGCAATAATTGGTTACCAATTCCAATATAAATTGTCGTGTTGGAACAGGTAGAACTGAGTAGAACGTTATTGTCTTTCCTGCTCTACATTTAACAGACACATTTAAACACAGCAGCCAGTGAATATATGACGACATAACTTAAGATATACAGTAACTACCGATTTAGAACCTTTTAGAAAGGTATTAAATACATATTTGTAAATCCTTTTAAGACTTTTTTAAGACCCCATAGGAACCCTGCCTATACAAACACCAACATACGCGTTGTCTTGGTATCTACATATCATTTGCTTCAGCCTTCCTCACCGTATGGAGAGCACTAGGGAGGAGAGCTCCAACAAGCCAGCCAGCGGTGCCAGGGCCAGGGCAGCAAGGGCTGGAGGGCCCACAGTGACAGGGCTCACCAGAGGTGGAAGGAAGCAGGCCAGGGTCAAAGCCAGAAAGAAAAAACAGCTGAGAAGAACATCCAGGAATGAGCTGAAGGTGGAGCTGGCAAAGGTCTGCACCTGAGTTTGGTTTCTAACCTAAAATAAAAAAGGGAAAAGAAATGTTAAAGTTAGAAGATGGAGCAGTTCAGAGTTTTATCACATAGAATAGACATACAATTCCAAAGTGAATGGGGTTTCCGCTTCACAAAGCCTGTAGTAACGTTAGTGTACCAGCAGGGGGCGCATGTTTGTGACGTCAACACAGGCAGTAGGGATCTGGTGCTTTGTATGGTACTATGGTGCGGCATGATATTTTAACAGGAGGATTTAAATTATGCCAATCTTGACAGTAAAAACAGTTAAGGTGTAGATATAATATAGACGTAGGGATGTGTGGATGTGTGTGTCCATGCATACGTGCATGCATACCTCTTCCTTATAGCTGCTGCGATAAGCCTTTTCCAAAGGTCTCTCTAGAAAGTTGAGACTAATCTTGTTGATGGGAGGTTTGAAAAAGTAGTCCTTCATGAGACTTGAACCCAGACAAACACAAATGACAGTTGTCAGTACAGGTGCAACAAGTAAATAATCTAAAAAACAAAGCTGTTTATACTGTATATCAGAACCAATGAATTGACCGGTTTTGGTGGTATGGGGCTACAGGGAAATAGAATCAATAAGTAAGTGAATAAATAATCCACAAGTAAAGTGATCAAGCTATTCTCAGTCACAGTATGGAGGTCTGACTCCAGTTTCAAAGACTTTCAGGATGAGCATAAATGCATTAGAGATCGAAGTCTTTCCTGTATTAAGAGGATAAATGGCTTTAGAATGGAAACAGTTGATTCAGTCCTTCCTGTTAGAAAGACTAAGGCGATTTATTTATTTAATTAATGTAATTTATTCAATTGAGTACACAGTGTAAGACTACTGCACTGGCATAAGAGGGAAGAGGAATATCAAGTATACTGGCAAAATTGTTTTCCACCGCTATTGTTATCATTCACCTCATCAGCCGTGCTCATATGACATATTCAGTTAATAAATTCCACCTTTAACCTCAGCACTTACCTGTCCTCCCTTATAACATCCACAAAGTGGACATCACTCTTCTCTCTGAAGTTCTTGGCACGCAGCTGGATCAGGGCAGAGTGCTCCATGCCTGTACCTGCTCCTCCCATCCCCCCAGCCATGCCCAGGCTGGTGCCAGTTCCTGTGCTTGTGCTCGTCTTCTTCTCTTTCTCCTGGAGCATGTCGCACAGGGAACTCTGGCTTGCCCGTACAGGATCCTCCAACGGAGGGCTGAGGAGGCCATTAGCTGCCCTGGGGCTATGACCAGGGATAAACTACAGGGGAAGGGGAAGTTTTTTTGTTTTTAATTTACAAAAAAAGAAGATGAAAATAAAGAGGAGAAAAATGAATGAAGAACACAGAGGGAAAAGGACAACAGGATGTGATTGTTGAGTAGCTCAAGTGACAAATTCAATGGGGATAGCAAGTGCAAGTGCAAGTGCAATGGGGATAACACGTGTGTGTGTGTGTGTGTGTGTGTGTGT
>JAPTHA010000001.1:12685893-12701443 GCA_029814585.1 Gymnapogon annona
CACTTCAACTTTTGCCTGAGTGTATTGCACTTCTTAGATTTAACACCAGGGGGAGCTACTGTTGATCAAGGCAGTTGATCCACCAAACAGGACAATCAGGAGTTACAAAACATGACAGAACCAAAAGAAGCAAAAGGTAGAAAGTTCACTCCATATCTGCAGACATCCTTCGGTCCAAAGCGCAGCACCACTGCTCCAACTGAGTGCAATACTGTTCCCACTTTAGGCGAGTAAAAAATATATTCCACATATATACCCGTGTGTTAATAAACAGGTACACATATCCCCGTGTGTTAATAAGTACACGTGTGACAAATATAAAAAATGCGCATCAATTCTGTCACTCCCTTGCTTTTGCTCATCACTTTCTTCTATGCCTGTTTCTTAACACACACCGCTGTGCATAGCACACACACACTGCACACGTAAAGTCCGCTGATTTCGTCTGATGCGAAATTGCTCCTTGATCAAATGACATTTGCCCGGATTTTTGGCACGAGTGGCATTGGATCAGCACCGCAGCTGGAGGGGCTGACGTACATACCCAGCACAATAATGTACTCAAATGATATGCAATCCTGTTATTAAGTCCCGTTCAGTCTGTTCATAACCTTTTCAAACGAATGTTAATAGGTGTGTGTCTAAGCCTAATAACTTAAATCACAAGCTTGAAATGTATCCGTCCCATTTTTTGCTTTATTGTTTTTTCTCTGTACTGTAAATTTTCTAAGAAAAAATCTGAGTTTGTTGTTCTGAGAATGAGCAACCAAAGCCTTTTCTGAATAAATCAATAAAGATCCATTTATGGAGACCTGTGATGAAGGCAGTTTTGTCTTTAATTATTCATTCATTCATTCATTCATTCATTCATCTTACAACCCGCTTTATCCTTTGCAGGGTTGCACGGGTCACTGGAGCCTATCCTAGCTACTCAAGGGCGAAGGCGGGGGGGGGTGCCCTGGACAAGTCACCAGTTCATCACAGGGTCTTAACATATTTGAGCAGTTTTAATGTAAGTTTTCTAACTTTAATACACTAAAGTTAAGACTATATACCTAATTTCTAGTAAGTGGCCCAGCCCCTTCTATATTTTTATGTATGCGGCCCTCAGTGAGTAAAGTTTGGACACCCCTGCTTTAGATGTTTCCCACAGTAAGGAGGGGTTATTAGTAGATTGCAGGTTAGCAGCAAGAAAAAATGTAAATTCAGTACGCAGATATGAAATAAATGTCTCATCTTTTAGAAGATATATATCAAATTTCCAGCACCTGCTTTTTAAGTAGTTTCCATGACTACATAAATCCATAAGCATAATTGCATGATCACTCACAACAATATTTTCTATTGTACAGGATTGTACATACTGCATCAGTGATTTAGGTAAGAAAATATAGTCAATTCTAGTGTGACCCTTTGAGGAAAAGAGTAGAATGTAAATTACTTGTTAAAAGGATGGAGGGTTCGCCATACATCAGCTAAATTCACTGGCACTGAGTGCATCTGATTGTTTGGATAGAGGTGAATTACGAGGGGGATGTCTATCAATTAAGGGATTCAGTAAACAATTGAAATCTCCTCCTATTAAGGCTTTTGTTGATGAGAGTTCTACAAATTCAGCAAACTTAGTTAAGAACTCTGAGGAATAATTTGGTGGACAGTAAATGTTCATGATAGTAATTTCTTCACCATGTAAGATTCCATAAAGAATAACAAACCTCCCATATTTATCTTTAGCACACTTTAACAACTGAAATTGGACATTTTTATGTATTAATACAACTACCCCTCTGCTACTAGTTGTAAAAGAAGAAAAATACACTTGACCTACCCAACCATGTTTGCGCTTTAGATGCTCACTGTCATCTAGGTGAGATTCTTGTAATAAGGCTATATCTACTCTTTCCCTTTTAAGCATATCATAAATCTTTATCGGCTTCACCTCCCCCTCAGGCCCCTTACGTTCCAAGAGCAAAACCTTCTTTTAAAAGCTGACATGGTTATACTAATCTAATGAGTACAATGAATAAAACCTTTGCAGACCTCCACAAATATAAACATACATGCAAAACTCATACTGCACTGCTAGATTATTTTTAGCAAACATGAAGATACGTGTAAATGTAATTACTCTCAATACTGCAGACCAGGGCTGAGCATAGACACACAACACGTAACAGAACCACAGGAACATTATAGAACACACTTAAGTACAACCAAAAAAGAAAGAGAGAAAAGAAGAAAAAAAAAGTAAAAAAAAAAAAAAGTAAATAAGCAGGTAATAATGGGGTCCTTCCCCAGATAGTAGGGGATTGCTTCTGCAACCAACAAGAGCGATAGAAAAAAAAAAAAAGCAAGTGACCTAACTCAGAAAAAGGGGGGGGGGGCTCCCTACAGCACCAGTGACATAGTATTAGTAATTAAAAACTAACTGTGCTGATGAACAACACCTTTGAAGTTTGGTAGATGAACCAAATAACACAAAATTTTAACCTTAGATGGTCAAATAAGTATGGGCTGCTAATGATGTAAAATAAAACAAGCATTAATTGGAATTTCCAACATTAAACGATAAGGCATCCAGTATTATAAATGTTTAAATCGGGTATAGTACAGCCAGACAGACTCACTGTTCAGATTTAGCAATCATGTAAGCCTCATCCCTGATTTGAAACGCTGGCCACGAATGATAGGACCTCAGCTGGGGAGAGGAAGGTTTTCTTTGCGCCCTTTATGGAGACCTGCAGCTTCTCCGGGAAAAGCATGGAGTATTCTGCACCGATTCCTCTGAGCCGCTGTTTTGCTTTATTAAACCCTTTTCGCCGTCGGAGCACTGCAGCAGACAAGTCGTGGTAGAAGGATCCCCTCATAGTTATCCCCTCATAGTTAATGTCGCCGTTTGCCGTCTTACGCCTTACTGCAGCCATCACCCTTTGTTTGTCGGGAAATGCGTGGAATCGGATTATGATCGGACGTGGTCGTTGATCAGAACCGGGCTTGGGTGCTAGCGAGCGGTGAGCCCTTTCCAGCTTGATACGGCCGCCTTCGCTTTCCACGCCAAGAAAAGTGGGGAGCCACTTCTCAAAAAAGATCAGACTGTTGCTTCCCTCTGTATTTTCAGGAAGGTTAAAGATGGGTATATTTTTTTGTCGTCCTCTGTTTTCTAGCTTGTCGATGTGTTCAGTCATAGATTCAAGTTTCTTTTCCAGTGCTGAGATCTTAGCCACTTGAGGCTCATTAGCTGTTTCTAGCTGTAGCAACCTAGCTTCAACCTCATCTAAGCGGCAGCTAGTCTAGAGTAGCCCTTTGGAATGTGAAAAAATTGGCTAGTGGCTGGGCTAATGTTTTAGCATTAGCGTCACTAGATGGTTGTCCCGCCTTGGACTGGATTCTTTTCTTCGTAGACGGCATTGTTTGGTGTGGTTTCATCAAGCAATGTTTAAGGGACATATTATTGCACAGATAAAAGTAAAAAGGTCCGTGTTACGAGCGAGAATGTTAAGAAAATTACAGATGCTCACGGAGCTCCCCCAAAATCGACCGTCTCCTAAGCTGCCATCACGTGACCATTACCTTTTTTTATAGGTATTCATAGTGTTATATTTTAATTACAGATTCACTAGTTCTCAGCCTACATTGTTGGTTGGTCATTATGTCTGTGAAAATGTTCTGATCAGATCTCATATTTTATTTAACAGACATAGAGAAAACATCTTAGTGCGACTGAAGGGCTCCTAAACCAACATGAGAATCCATTTACGTCAGTCTCTCACTTAGTGGGTGTGTTCATGAATTGGTGTTGTACTGTATTTGTGTGAATTCAAAACACGAGACAACATATTTTACACAGCCCACTCTTTCCTCCTCGGATCGGTCTTTCCTTTCACTGGACTGTACAGCTTTAATCATCTTTCCACCTCTTTGCTAAAGGCATTTTGTCATCCCCCACTCTGAGTCTTCTCTCCTGCCAAATTATTTCACCATTTCCTCAGTGAGCTGGAATTCAAAGAGCGGTATTCACATTTAAAATGACAAATATGAGCTTTTCCATCCTGTTGATTTAATTTGAAAGATATGTGTAGGAGATGTGGCATATACATCTAACTTTGAAGTTAATACCCTTAAATGTGAGGCCTCCCAACAGTCTCACTAATATTCTGTCATGCTTTCCCATCTCCACACATTTAGTCTCACATTAATGTGTAACTAAACATGAACCTGTCTTCAGTGTGGGAGAACTGTGCATTGTGTTCTGCGCTCTTGAACAGACAGAACACACTTGGCACACATCCCGTCTTTAGGCCAGCAAAAGTACCAATTTAGGATCTGAGTCCTTGATTAAACAGGAGACAAAGGCCACTCATGAGGTCTTGACCTATTTAATAGACACACATACTGATAAAGGTGGTTATGAAAGGATTCATTGTTGTTCTGTATTTTCTATTAAGTCTTAGGCAAGAGCTCAGGTTGATATTAACAGCACCTGCTGGAAAAACCATCTATGCATACAATATATGCCTTCATGGTAATGTTAGGACACACAACTCACCATCCGCTCCAGTGCAGTGAATCTTTTCATTCTCCACAGGTTTTGGGGAGAATTATATGGGGTTGATGGGGTTTAAACATTGAATATTAAATATAAAGACAATTGTACACCAAAAAGTCCCAAATAAGTATTTTTTGGGGCAATGCAAAAATTGTCTGGGTTGTGTTGCCTACATCTGCCGTTGCCTTATACTTGACAGTAACCATTTCATGGACAGCTGTAAGTCTTGCATGTTTATTCAGTAACGTCGGCCTCCATTTTGTTTTCTTCTTTTGTTTACTGGTGATGATTGAACTTATTTATCCAAAAGACTCAACAATCCATAAAATGTCTACATTTCTGTAAATGTATGGTTCTGTGACCAGACTGAGACCGCTTCTTTTGGTGGGGAAAACTCCAGCTGGGTTTGCATAAGCATTTACGGAAAAGTGCTCTGTCCTTTGATGGAAGTATGAAAATAAAAACTCAATTAATATTTAACACCTAGTATTAATATTTACATTTCAATGTATTTATATCTAACTGTAAATTCAACAAGGAATGTTTAGAGTTCACAATATTGCTGTGAATTGAGTCCAGAAGTTCACACTAATTTCTTTTCTGCTGTCTGGAACTAAATGTTAATGTGTGTACGCACTATAAACAAACAGAGCCTGCCGGTGCACAGATGGGATCTGTCCAATGGCCATGATGTTCTGAATCTTACTGTCACTGACATGATCATTAACTCTGACACAGGCAAACAGAGCAGGTCACTGAGCAGGGACTGGAGGTCAATGTCTTATGAAGACACTGCACAAGTGAGTGTGTGGAGGCTGTGTTGTATTTAACATTAAAGGAGGAAACTCAAACGGTGGATTGGTACTGTAAAGCATAAATGACCTTACCTCTCCTGAACAACTATAAAAGTCATTAATACACTTCTGTACAATTTACAGTATCATGTTTATGCAGATGACATAAACCACATGTCATCACTTCTCACCATTCACCAGTGATTTTGGACCGAGTCCAAGATCAACAAAGGTTTTGACACACTCAAGTGTTTGCAAATATCATACAGAATGTATTGCATAACAAGAGTGAGTATGAGTGCTGAAGTTAGCCATATATGAGCTAATGCTCTGGAAAAAAAAGATATATTAATGGAAAAAGACATTTCTGTTTGTAGCGTCTGTGTAAATTGTCATTCTTCCAGGATGAAGGCATCTCTAGGAAATTGAATCAAGTCAACTGGACTGAGTTTTGTCTTGAAGCCATTTCACCCCTTATCCAAGTGGGTTCATCAGTTCATGCAGGACTGGGCTAACCAGTCTGCAGTTCAAGGTTGGGAACTCTAACATTTAATCTCTGTGCGGGTGACCTACGAAGTTTGTGGTGTCATTGGGTGACAACCTTTGTATCTCTGAGGATTCTCAATAACCCTCAGGTGGAGGTTTTGATGACATTTCACAGACTACACAACACTGGTATGTCGAAGACTTGGACTCACACACAATATCCAAAGGAATACACCAACCAGAAACTGAGGAAATGCACAACTTTTGGATCAAAAACTTGTCAGACTGGGACCTCACACAGCAGGAAAGGGACGTTCTAGCAAAGGGTCAGGCCCTTTGCTAGAACGTCCTTTGAACTTTGCTATGATACCAAAGCACATCCCTATAGTTGAATTTATTACAGCCACAGAGTCAGCTATCAGGAAGAGCAATATGCCACAAACCAAAGCTGGACAACTAAGGTTGAAAGTGTCAACAGCCCTGGCCAATGCTAAGACCCCGATTTCTAACCTGTCCACTGCAGAGAGAAAGGCTGTGACCTCTCTGAGCAAAGACCTTACTATAACTATTCCCCAGCAGACTAAGGAAGATGCACAATAGTCTTAAATACCACGGACAACCAGCAGAAGATCCGTACCCTCCTTAATGACACCAACACATATGAAACATTATAAAAGGGATCAACAGGCAGTTATAAGAAAAAGTTTATAGAGTGTTTACAGCAGGTACAGAAGGAAGGAACCTTTGACCGTCAACAGTATCTCCGCCTTTATCTGCAAGAAACCATCCCAGGTTGACATGGTTTACCCAAAATTCACTAGGAAGGGGCCCCCCTTAGACCCATTGTTAGCAGCATCAACTCTGTTACGTACAAAATTGTGTTGCTAACAAGAGCCATTAACCGCTGTTGTCAAAACCTCCACTTGAGGGTCGTTGAGAATCCTCAGAGACACAAACTGATGACACCACAAACTGGGTGGGTCACCCCCACAGAGCTTAAATATTAGAGTTTGCAACCATGAATAGCAGACTAGTCAGCCTAGTGCTGCATGAATTGATGAAGACACTTGGATAAGGGGCAAAACGTCTTCAAGACAAAACTCAGTCCAGTTGACGTGATTCAATTTCCTACAGATTCTGTTTGTAATGATTTTCTAACATCTTGCTCTGCCATGTGTCTTGCATTAATGGTCAAAAATGCTGATGAGTTAGAAAAACAGACAGGGAGGAGATAGCAAAAGCAGACAGGCAAATGGCGGAGAGATGGTAAGGGGGAGGAAGAGACAGAGAGCACTTTGAAGGTCACTGAGTTTAGCATGCCTCGCATAACCCACATTCCTTGTCTACTTCCATTTCGGCTTTCTAACTTTATCTCCTGCATGCTCTAAACTCTACAACAGCCCTTTAATTGTGAGAATACGTCCATGACAAAAAAAGCAGACAGAGGAATTGCCATTTGCAGAGGAGTCATGTGCAGTTGATTGAGTCCTGTCTTATGAGTTGAAGGTACAAGTGTCAACAAGTGTGTAGATATTTAGTACCACATGTTTATGTAAGCAGTGACGCACAACATAACTCATGTGTTAGTAACATTTTGGAATCTCTGAAACGTAATGCACCTCTGGCCTCTCTGTATGTGTGTGTTTGTGTACTGATCTTCTCTGGGCTTTGTAAAGGCAGCACTCGGTGGAAGAAACTGATGCTAGCACTCTAAAGTTTCAGTGCAGCTCAATGGCTTTTATTGATTTGTTCAGTCTATCTGCAATGGTTCAGCTGAGGACAGCTACTACTACGTTCACTCGCAAAAATGCACACGGCAAGCAAAAAATATATATGTTCTGCACCCAAATACACATCACAATATACACTTGAGTTCTTAGGAGCAGACACAGTAGAACATACAGGCTTCTGGAAGTAAATACATTTACAGATGGCACTGACCTTTAACAATGTGGATGAATGAAAACGAAGAAAGAAAATAGGAAGTGTACATCTTCGACAGAACTATTCATGATGAATAGAAGATGTGAGGAGATGTTATGGCACTGAAAGGCCTCCTGGAGGAAGGTTATAACACTGAAACACTTTTGCAATCATTCATAAAATTTCACTTAAACTAAAGTAATTGTGAACTTTTGGTTTCTGTATTAACATATAACCTGGATATTTGGGGAAATATGCAGTGTATTAAAAACAAAAACTTGAGGGATAAACAGAGGCTTCTGTTTTTAAAGCATTAATCTGCTAGTGTTTTACAGCAGGTTTAATTCATTAATTTCAAATTTTGCAATTTCGGAAGGATTTATCACAATGCAGGTGACACTAAACATTTCAGGTATTATTTTGGGGTGTTTTTTTATTGTGCACTTACATAACTAGTTAGATTGTTTGTGGTTATGATAAATTGTGACCCAATATTCATGTTCTTAAAGTGTGTATTATAATCAAGAGTGGCACCAATTCCGTAAAAAAAAAAAAAACACCAATACACCACACAGGACCTTTTTATTACATGAATTACACACAGGAGCAGAACCTACGGGGACCGGCCATTTCTGGCCAGATGTGACATACCATCATTGATTCCGAGCGATGGAGTGCAAGTAAACAAGTGGCAGTCAGTGAGCAACATTGAGCGGAAAGGATGACAACAGTCTAACACTTAAGTTACCTGATGAAACCACTAGTATAATACATGAAAATAGCCGGCAATTAAAATTCATTACAGGTAATCCTTTAATAATTAAGGTCTGTCAAATGTGCACTCATTGAGTCATCCTGTTTGCTTCGATGATCCTCCTGGCCTCAGTTTGCCATCTACAGTAAGTTACGACAGTGAAACGACAGTGGACTAAAAAGAGTGCTTAACCTTTATACCACATTAACCACATCCATGTTTGTCCAATATTATTAAAAGAAAAACATCTGAACCAAACAATACACTACACTGCAACACTCTGAATCAATGGGAGTGTGTCTTTTGTTGAAACTTTTACAGTTGCAACTTCATTCTTATTGAGACTACGTGGTGGTTGTTTTTGTGTTTGTAAGTACAATGCACATATATATAGCACATATTCCTTTACATACAAGCTACACTTTCCAGGAAATAAGTAGAGTCTATCTGTTTCATATGTAGCGGGCGGATGGTATTCCCTATCACACACACAAACACTTGGACTTTCCTGCATGGTTGACTCATCCAAAGCAGAGCACCGCTGTAAGGGTGTCTTTTTTCAAAATCGTATATTATAAAAGTCCCCCATCAAACGATCATACACGGATCAACACACACATGCACACAGCTGCCAAGTATGAGCTATGTATACACATGAAATGAATGAATGAATGAATGAACAGAGGAATAAACAGAGAGGAAGTGTAGCTATGCTGTCACATTCCACATGCACACCCGAGGACCATACATAGAGTGGAAACACACACATCAGAACATTACTCTCCTGCAAACACACTTGAACCGACTAACACAGGTACACACACAAACACATTCAACTCCATTGTGACAGTGGTGATGTGCATTTTTCACTAGAATTTGACAGTTTTTATGCCATTTTGTAGGAGAGACGGAGGGAAAAAAAGAAGAGTTCCCCACGCTGAAGTTTATGTTCAACAATGTACTTGCACAACAAGCTGCTTTCAGTGTCTGATGTCTTATTATCGGACTGACTTATTGCTTCACCACATATCGCACATCAGCACATTAATATGACTTCTCCTTCACACATAATACAGTTGAATGATCAGAGAATGATGTTAAGTAGCAGTGGTTAAAGGTGCTAATAACATGTCACAACATTTGTGATTCCCTTCCTCCTCATTTCCCTTTGACGCCGTGTAACACTTTTTCTCTACATCTAAATCCCTGTCTCATCTTAGTATGATGTCTAACTTCACCTTTATAATGTAACTGAACTTTTGCCTGAATCATCAAACACATACTTTTTGTGTTCCCCCCGGCCCAAAAAAAACCTGACAAAAATTCTGTTGTTTTAGGAATGTTTCAATGTGTGTACGTTTGTATCATTACTATTATTTCAAATAAATGAGCAAACCCACCCAGATCTGGCATATTTACATTTGTACAAATGTTCATTAATATGTGTTGTTCCCCCTTTCCTTTTAAATAAATAAAATAAAAATAAATAAATAAAATAGATACAAAGTACAGAGCACATGGCTTTACACACACCCATGGCCTACCTCAGAATTATTTTTTGTGAGAGTGCTAGAGTGAAAGTTTGGGATTAAAAATGACATTTCAGACAAAACCCAGAGGACATTCCAAATTCAGAATCTGCACTTCCTGACAAATGACTCTCGACCTCGTGGCGGCTTACAACCACATCATCAAACCCAAGTCCAGTGTCCTAAAGGTCACTACTGACCCTCTGGTCCCACACAGACAAAAGTTAACGTGTGTGAATCTATAAACTAATCGACCAAATAAGCATCAAAGCTGTTTAACTTGAACATGAATGGACAAATTAAGGTGAGTAGTGACCTCACGTCCTTTTCATGACACTTTTTCTGTCATTCTTCACTTTCATCTTGCCATTTGGAAAAAATAAACAATGCTCTAAAAATAGACTTCATCTTATTTTCCCTTTTCACAGAGTTTGCTTCACACTTCCAACTTTAATTTATTGTTACTCCAACCTTCATTGTACCCTCTTCTGTCTTGCCAAATCATACATATGTCACTATCTGTGTTCAAATGTAGCTTTTCTGCTTCAGCTCCACTGTCTGACTTTCTCATTTTTCATCCATCTTCCTTTTCGATTTCTCCCACCAGTGGTTGTTTTTTTTTTTCTAGCCCCTTTCCTTTCCTGCCCTCCGGTTTTCTCCCTGGTCAGCGGTGGGTCTTGAGAACAGGCCTGGTGCACTACCAGATGCGTCCATATTTGGACACACTGATTGGAACTTAGGGATGAGGATCTCACACAATCCTCCTTCAAATACCCTCCCATTCCTCCTCCCTCCACTCCCCCAATCCATCCATCCTCCCCTCTGTCTTCTCTGTCATCATTTTAGTCCAAGGAGTTCCTTGCTCCCTCCATCTCCATCCGACCCCAACTTATGTTTTCTTCACCACCTCTATTTCTTTTATAACCTTTCTCCAGGGATTCAATGATCCATTTATTGGCAGTCTCATAGCTTATGTGAGTGTCACAATTACTTTTTGGGACTGCACCAAACAAAAAGCCCTCACCACATCATCCTTTCAAATATGGCTTTCAGAAGTGGGTCAGAAGCAGGGCCAGAATCACCAGAAAGACAGGAATGTGAAACTGAAAGTGAATATACTGTACATATACGTTTTATCCATCAAACTATTTGTCTTTGGTATGTACTGGTGTGTGTGTCTGACGTGAAGTGCACTAGGTTGACAGGAAGAGTGAAAGCACTAGGGCTGTCACTGCGTCACAATGATAAACATACAAACACACTGTTGAAAGGCATTTTTATGTCAGACTTTGCAGAGGCTCGGAGGAAAACCTGTCCCTCTGCAGTAGAAGATAATCCTTGAACTACGAAGACCAACTGTTCTACAGCTGCGAAGGTTAACATATTAACCAGGGCTTTTGCAGCCAACAAACAGGGCCTAGCCAGAAGGACCTGCAGTGCAGATTCTTGCTGACCACCATAGCTTAATAGTACCTTTCATTGACAAATTATTAACGATGGGAATTCTGGGTATTTAGGAGAACCAGTTCTTTTAGCTTCAACACACAAAAATCTTGACCAATCACGTGCCACTTTAACAGAAAATATACTCCTTTATGGCCTTTCACGGTGATTTCAGCTGAGCTGTCCAGACAGACCGGTGTCCCAGACCTGATTCCCAACAGGGTCTTGTCCCCATCTGATTCATCAGCCAGGACTCTGTAAACTCCAGGAAGCAAGATTCTCCTATTTCTTAAAATCTACACTAACTGCAGGGTTTCTCAAAGTGGAGGGACAAGTATGTCACCAAATAGGTCAATGTCACTCATTTCAGAAGCTCTAATCATGATGGGCATCTGGTAAAGATTTTAGAGTTCAAGTTCCATTTTCCCCCACAGTTAGTGTTTATAAGATGCATCACAGATGGACAGACAGACATGTTTCCAAAAATACCTCCTTTAGGAGGTCAAGGAGGTAAAAGCTACAACTAGGAATATTTAAGTTAACGAAAATGAAAGGTAACAGCTTTCAAAATACTTAAATAAGTACAGCAATGAACAATTACACAAAAACTCAAACAAAATATACCTTGTGTTTTCCACCTCAATTTTTAAAGCAATGCACAGTATAAATTCTATTTAATAACCGATAAACCATAGCTTACTGTCATGCTGTTTTTAAACTACCTTGGCTTTCCTCATAATTCTTGAAAAAATCCGAAAATATAAAACCCAACCTGAAATCCAAAACCAAACAAAAAAAGCTGAGAAGAGTAAGAGCTGAAAATTTCACAACTATAGTAACTCTCATGTTAACACCAGCAGACTATTGTGAAGAGGTCGTTTGGTAATGTCAAAAAACATAAATGACTAATTTCCCTCTTTATGACAACAAGGTGTTCCTGATATCTGCCACTGTATTGCAACAAACCCAGACCTTGACTAATAGGATCAAATGCTCAAGAACAGAGGCAACACATACGTTTTAGTCCATGCTTTGAGCACTTATTTAATAGGACTTGAGTTGAGTCTCTCAACCCCACCTACCCTGTACAGAGCCATCGACTATCTATGAGAAGTGGACAGAGCCACCATGACACAACTCGCTGTTATGAAGTCAGGAGTTTGTGTGTTCGCTTCACAGAGAGAAGAACAAATTGTGATTGGTGAGCTAATGCTAAACACTAGCGTACTAAAATAGTAAAAAAGAAAACAACAAATATTTGTGCCTGTATTTAGTGGCCATCAACTCAATTACATTTACAAGTTATTATTAGCAACCAACCAAGAGAAATAACAACAATATTAACTGAAAATATGAGAGATAAGTCTATATCCTTCTGTGGCTTTATGTCGATTTAATATATTTTGAGTAACCATAACTACTCTTTAATTGCAAAGCCCTTATTTGAGTGCTACAGTGGCGGCAGTTGTGATTCATTTTGTTATATGCCATGGATCCACATTGCCCCTCGCCTCACATACACACATACATATATAGACATACACCTCCCCCACTGCCCTAAGATAGACTGTGGGAAATCCTTGGGAAAGGGTCATGACCATAAAATATGCTCCTTCCCTCTTTTTCTTGCTCCCTCCCTCCCTCTACTCTTCTTCCCTGCAATGTTACAAATCTGTCTTTCCACAGACCACCAGGGAACAGCACTTTACAAGTTGTTTATGGTTTGGGCCTGCCTGATACAGATACAGCAGTTAAACTAGACTGGTGCAGGTTGGGACATTTCATACATTTATTTTGTGCAAAACCACACACCTGATTTTTCCTTACATGTACGGGATTATATTTCAGGTACACGTGCAATTTGCAGTGTTTCCAGATGTCCGTTGCTATTACACGTGTAGTGGTAGGTTTATTTAATGACAGAGTTCACAGAAAGGCCGCAGGATTTAAAACAAAGGGTTAGATTCCGTTTTAATACACTGCAATCCCACAACTATTCCGTATAAAAAGAGACCATTAAATCCGTTAAAGCAGCAGCTTTGCATGGCCTCGATTGACCCACAAGCAAAGCATGCAATGTCGGTATCGTCTCTCAGGTTTCGAGGAATCAGTGCGCTTTTTGTCCATCTTTTTGCATCTGAAGCCCTGTCCTCCCACCTCTGTAGGTGCCTGACCTGAGGGGTCTGATTCAGACAATTTTAACAACCGTGTGTAACTCGTAACCTACTAACAAGCAGTGCATTCAGATGCGTTCAGATAATGATGTTTCAGCTTATTGGTATGAGCAGCAGATGGCAGTTATACTATCTGACAGCTCCAGTAGTATTAGGGTTCTCAAATGAGATATTTGGGGAGGGACATCATCTGATTTAATCTACGCCAGTGTCTGTCCTTTGTTCCTCTAGGTAAATAGACACTCTTATGATGGTTTTGTTATACAAGTCGTCACTAACTTGGTGTTTGCTGCTCAACATATTGTCTGCCACTTTATTATTTAGTATGTTTAGTATGTTATTGGACGACCTGCTCTACCACCTGAGCCACGGCTTCCCCCAACAGATTATTATTTTTGTGTTTTCTGTTTTCATATAAGTCATTACTTTGACTTACATGTTCTTTTGAATAGTTTCCAATTAATCAGCTATTGACATTCTTCTCTACATTATAGTTCTTTTACAGCATATCGGCCTTTATCTCTGTCCTTTGAATGTTTAGAAATAGCTACAGCATTAACTATTTATTTGGTACAAAAAGGAACCTGGAACTATTTTCATAATCAGAATATCTTCTTTTGTAATCAGAATACACCCCATGTTTACACTGTCAATGAAATATCTTTAAGATGTGGACATGTCGTTAGTGCACAAAGATTAAAAAGGTAACTGCATTTTAATCCAGTGTTAAAGGAAAATGAATACATGATTATGTAATTAATCAATAATCACAATAATCACAAGTTGCAGTCCCAGCAATATAACAAGATTGATTTTCAAATATTTCAGAGGTTCATAGTGTTGTAAAACTCTTAACATTTCAGGTTTATTATCACCCAGATTCAACTCTCCATCTTCAGCCTTTACTCAAGTACTTTAACTATAAACCACTGCAAAGGAAACTCATGGATATTTTAACACACGTGAGGCCGCGGTCCATATCTATTATTCAGAGCACCCGTTTAACGCAGCGCCACTCCAGCATTCTGTAGCTGGCACTTCCACACACAAAAATATACACTGCCATAGACATGACCAGCTGTTTTGCCACTGTGACACATAATGCTGCCACAAACAAGGAGAATCACAGTGCACACATGAGCACGTCGTGAGTAGAGTGTGTAAACAGAAAATGATATGGTGCAGAGATACAGGATGTGGGCCTGTGTCTGCAAAAATTAAAATAGGATCAACTAATTGATACATACTGTACATCCGACAATCATCAGCATCATATAGTCTTTAATAGGACCGATGATTTCAGCTCAACTTACCTTGACTCAGATCAGGAAGCACCAGTTAACATCAGATTCTATTTTTAGTATCATTTTCACGCAGGCACCAATACTAACTGTTGAACAAAAACTGGTTGATCCAGAGTGCTGTGATTTTGGGCATCAAGCTGATGGGTACCTTCCCTGAGTCATCTCTTATAAATAAATTAACAATCAACCACCAACCATTAAGTGTATTCTCACCTGAAATAATAGTGGGGTATAACACTATTTCAGAAAAGATAACCAACACTTTTTAGTAACATCCCTCCTTCATGTTACTTTGTAGCTAGATTCTGACACAAGATAACATTGCTATGACGACCACCCACACTGACAGCATGCTATACCTACAGTGGAAATGTAACACACTGGAACTGAGCCTCATCGAGTCAAGTCAAGGTGAGTTGAGGCAATACCACGAGTAGAAAGAACCAGTGTTAACAACTTTATTTCGGGCAGTTTGTTTCCTTACAAAAAAATGATCTTGATTAATTTGCCTTTGAAGGGTAGCAATCTGTGATACAAATTCAGCATTCCCATGACGCAAAGTACAAAACATAATCTAATTGAGTTCTCATTGAGTGT
>JAPTHA010000001.1:12710951-12727880 GCA_029814585.1 Gymnapogon annona
TATATAGGGGTTATTTGTTTGTCTCTTGTTTACTTAGGAAATCAGAGCTGTAGGAAAAAAAACATAACTCTTTACATACAAGGAATCAGTAGCACAACACAAGCTGCTAAATAAAGGTGATCAATACAGTATAGTAGTTTCCATGTATGTAGGGATGAAAGCTATTTTGGAAACACTGCATGTTACAGTACCTGTCAACAGCTACTGGATACTGTATGGTATGAAAATGGCATATAAACCCAAACATGTTTTTCTTGCCGGTGATCTAATCTCTTGACCTTGTAGCCTGATCTCCTGCTTCTGTTGGTAGATGGTTTCAACAGGAATAACTGGTCAGATAACATAGTTTAGTGCCGTTTGTGCACACTGTGACCCTGCTTATCCTTGATGACCCAGTGTTTTGGTGCACATTTACCTTTTACTGCACCATTCAGAATAGTATCGTTCCAAGTTCAGTGCACTCTATCCCAAGCAATCAATGGACTTTAAATGTATGAAGTTAGTCAATTAATAACTATGGAAGACCCTGTATAAGTATGACCTGTGTTCTAACAGTAATCTCTCTCAACTGCCGACTTCTTAGAATCCACAAAGGTGTGCATCGGCCTGATGGTGGACTGAAGACAGCAGAATGAGGAAATGTATTATTTAATGTATACTTATTTAAACTGTTGATACTATGGATGCTCGTGCTCTTTATAGACGCTTTATTTTCAGCATAAGTTGGATTTGATGCATGACGTGTGGAGCACAAACAAACACTGACTGAGGTTCAGCATAAAGTGATTTCAGAGACCTTAAAGAGGAAATGAAATGTGAACCGGCCACTTACCCTTTAGTTTGTCCACTGCGCTCTGTCCGGCTCTCTCTGCCACCCGCCCGTCTTCCCTCTCGTAGCGGTCACTCAGAAAAAGGGCAGTAGCTTCTGACAGGTGGACCTTCCCTGCCACGCCCAGCTGCTCCATCAAGTTAGCAAGATTGACGTCGTTTGACCAAACATCAAACTTAAACCGCTTCATTCCCAAGATCCCACAGAGGACGGTGCCCGTGTGGACACCAACACGCATACTGACAGTCTCACATGTCTCCTGGCAGAACTGCTCGATAGCCTGGATCATACCCAGACCCATCTCCACACAGCAGTAGGCATGATCAGGTCTGGGCTCGGGGCAGCCTGCTACACAGTAGTAACAATCTCCCAGAGTGCTGATCTTCTCGCAGCACGTTAACTCACAGAGGCGGTCAAAACGTCCAAACAGATCATTCAGGAGACCCACTAAGGCCGGGGCGGACTTATTGGCAGACATTTTAGTAAAACCCACAATATCCGCAAAGAGAATGCTGACTGGTTCCATGCACTTCATGTTGAAAGGCCGGAATATTATCTGTCCACGTGGAATGGAGGTCTTCTTGCGTTTGTGATTGTTGTGTGGGTGGTTCCTGGGGCTTATGGCACTTTGGGACTGTGAGGCTCCACTGCTTCCTGCTCCCCCCACTGAGACAGCTGAAGCAGAGCAGGCACCAGATGAGTAACGCTTGCCAGAGTTCTCCCCGCCGCCGCCTTCATCATCACCTTGCTTCATTAGTTCATCTGCGACTCTCCGCGGCATCACAGAGTGGATCATGCGTTCTTTTAAAGCCTTCTCCACCTCCAGATCCTTCCCATGCATGATAGCCTGGCCCACTTTAAGAAAAGTGCTGCGTGAACGCACCTCTGACATAATGAACAGGTGGATGCCAATGACGTGAGCACACAAGTGGAGCAGAGTTTTAGCTGGGCCCAGCCAACGAAGGGTGTCTTCTTCCCAATCGGATCCTGAACCCACCAACCCCGTCCCCCTTTGCAGCAACGGTAACCACCCCAATGCCTCAAACAGTATAGAATACAGGAGCCCCAGCAGCACAGAAGCATACAATCGCACATGGAGGACACTGTAGAGCAACAACAGCACCTCAATGCACAGAGAAAACGTGCCCATTGGAGAGATGCAAGGGGTCTTGAGTGATGCCGCTGAGAGAAATGAAGAATTCCCACCACCGGCCCACTCCAGCTCAGTGTAACCTGCAGTCTGTATCTGCGGAGCTAAGGTGATGGCAAAAGTGACGGCAATGAGGAGCAGTGAAGTTTGGTTATACAGTCGTGTATAACGCTGGGTGAAGGTAAACATAAAGAGGAGCACTAGAAGGACCAGAAAAGAGGCGGTGGGCACCAGGAAGGCCATGGGATCACAGCGATCATTGTTGACACCAAAGTACAACCCCCAGAGGACTGCTGCCACCGCCAGATAGAACAGGACATAACGGAAGCGCCGCTGCGTCTGGGGAAAACATCTCTCTTGACATGCCTCTTCCAGGATGGGGGAATCAAACTTGGGGTCCCAGCACTGGGCAGCAGATCTTTCGAACAGCGGTGGTGCCTTCCTGTTCACCCTTGAAGTGGAAGTCCCAGCTGGTCTGGAGTCTGCTGAGCTGCAGCTGGAGGAGATGCTGTATTTGTGGAGGTTAGGGTTCATTTTACCCACAGCCCCGTAGCCACCAGTTCCTTCTCCTCCACTGTTGGCTGTCGCCTGTGACTCATGTTGATGCATGTGTGGTGCGCTGTTGGCAATCCGCACGGTCACGGCACCATCCCCGGTGGAGTCGCAGCTCACTTCTGTGCCATGCATGAGAAGCTGCCGTTGATGTTGCAGAGTGGCCATATTGACTGGTGTGACGCGATAAAAGAGGTGTGTGGAGGGGGGGGTGCGGCGATGTTTTAAATATTAATCTTCTCCTCTGAAGCCGCTCAGGCAATTAAACGCCGTGCGTGGGCGCCGTGTGTGAACATGTGGCACGGTGAAGGAGGGAGGAGGCGGCGGTATGACAGGAGCAGGCAGGCTGACGGAAAAAAGACAGACAAACAGAGAGAGAGAGGGAGAGAGAGAGAGAGCAAAGGTGTTTGTTGGAATAATCACACTGCATGAATGGTGAGCACGCCACAGACGTCTTTGCTACGCACACAGAAACCTGCACAATCACTCACACAAGACGCAGCGTTCCAGTTTCTTGAGCAGTTCATTATCTGGCTCCGGGTTTGCGTCAGTACTCACATTACATGTATCCTTCTCCAAAGAGGCTCTGGGTTCGAGCCCGGGGTTCTCTCCAGCTGCGGTAAAAACACTGTCATCACTCTTTCTGCCTCCTGAACTGAACATCCTTCTCGGAAAAGGACTGTTAATGATGATGCAACGGGATCTTTATGCCTCCATCAAGTGAGTCCTGACGTTACATGACTGGAAATGACCTCCTCTGGATGTGCGCAGCGCGTCGATACAGCTGACATTACAAAGTCGCACCACGTTTGGAAATGTAAAAAAAAGTACAGATGTTCACTTCTGAAAAGGCGGCGTTCGGCTCAGGGTCTTGGCGGTGTGTGTGTGTGTTTGTGTGTGTGCGTGACAGTCAGCATTGGTGTTGCACATTAAGTGGCAACAAAAAAGTTACACTGTCTCTCTTCCCTTCTTAAACGGACACAAAATGCCCATTGACTTTTCCTTTCCCTTATGAAAAACGACCTAAAATCAAATCGTTTGTCTGTTTGGCGTCATACAATGCTCACTGAAGAAGTGTTGACACGAATAATCTCAGTAGGTTCTCGGTTTAACACAACAAACCTATTGGAATTATACTTAAGGTCAAATAATAATTGACTGTTGGACAACAGTGTGTAACCATACATAGTCTGTTGCGAAGCTTACACAAAAATAACGCCAAGCTTTAAACATGTGGAAAATGGTTAATTTAGTGAGTTTCTGTGATCTGAAATAAAAAAAAACGGCTCTACCTGCCACTACATCCCTGCTCGGGCATGACTCAGTGTGCTAAGGATTTCCATTTCTTAATCCCATATATCTTCCTTCCATCTTTACACCAGCGAGTCCAGGCAAATATTCAAGTGTGTGATCTTTTGGAGCTGTGTCCAGTCCCCGACCCTGATCATAAAGGGCCTGACAGACAGGCCTAATCCCACCGTTCCAGCCCCGTCCTTTCCTGAACTCCCTCTCCGGATCTCCACTGTATATTCCCCCTCTGCCTTCCAAAGAGGGGATCGGGGAGGGGTAAGTGCTATTCAAAGACGCGTAGTCCAAAAAGAGAAGCGCAAAAAATACCATCCGCTGGCCCAAATTAGCCTAGGTTTGCCTCTGCTGGGAGTGTCTGCAACTTGTTGCGCGCAGTTGGCAAAACATACAGCTATGAGGAACCGTCTCGGTCCGAGCAGGCTAGTCTATAAATAGTGATGATCAAAACTCTTGCAATAACAACACCTACAGCATGTAACAAATGATTGGTTTCTTTAAGATTAATCTGTGCCGCAAAAAGTCTGAACGAAATAGGAACGCGTAATTTGATTAGTTATAGTTCGTAAAAGAAAAAACAAAAACGTGTGCAGAACGTCAGCTTCAATCACCCCCCCTCCCCTCTCGTTTCCAAAATCTTCCAAACTTTTTTCCCAGGCCGTATTTCCTGCGTTTGGAGTGCAGACCCAGTTAAGAGTCTCTGGTTATTTGGATCTGAGGTTGGATTTCCTCCCTTCGTATTCCCGCAGGAGCAGAGAAGTCGAAAATCCCCAGAGAAGTCGACAGCGGGCCATCTCAACGTCCCCCGCTGGATTATTGAAAATCGCCTCCCAAACGGCGCTATCTCCTTATCTAAACCAGCTCCTTAGGTCTGGAGAGTTCTAGTTTTCGCTGGCATGCGTGTGTCCAACAAATCCAACAGTGTATGTGCGCTCTGGCTGGAGTGCGTCCTCTTCCGTCCGCCGCTGGTTGCCTCCCTTTCCCCCTGATAGCGTTCGTGGAGTTGGGGGCTAAATAAAACACGCCTTCAGCGGGAGTTTCGAGGCTGGCGTCCCGTTTAATTCGTTCAAACCAAATATCTCCACGGCTGAAACTGCCACCATCTCTGCGACTGGGTCGGAAATCCTCCCCCAGCTGTTGTGGCGCTGCGGGTTGGTGGGAGCAGCATATCAAGCAGAATACAGCTGTAGGCGACACGACTTCCGGTGGCGTCTTTCAGAGGCCATATGTGAGGAATAAACAGGAGGGAACTCGATGATGACGAAAATGACACAGGTTTCTCTTGAAAAAGTGAAACACGACATACTAAAGAAGATGAGCTCTGATGGGAAGTGAAATGTTCTCTGTGTGTTAAGCACCAATCGAAGACCAAAGAAATCATTTCAAACTTTAAAGGCAAGATATACCTACTTAATACCTAATTAATAATTTTTTTAAATGGCTTTGCGAAATTATTAGTATTATTATCATTATTGTTATTATTGTTATTACTATTGTTGTTGTTGTCAAATGCCATTATTATTATATAACGATTACCCATCTAAGTGTGTTAGAAAACCTAGTCCTCTACTAATGCTTCAAGCCTGATGATAATTAGCCAAAAACACTAATTGTTAACATTTAGATGGATGGACAATCATACATGCATTCTCCCTCAGGAGTTACAAAAGAGACCAGTGGATACAGTCTTCATTTTAACTTTCGTGTATGTCCTTAATATTTGTGTTTGAAAACGCGTTACCAACACACCCAATATAGAACTGCAAAGATGAGAAAAATGTATATATTACTGATCATTTATCGAACTACTAATTTACATTAATTCTAGATAAGATTACTGGAAATAATGTAAAGTGTACTGTAATTTGAAGGAAGACTTAGACTTCCGGTGTGTGTCTGCTTGTCTGTGTCTAACCTGACACAGCTGTTCGAGGGTGGCTGTCCACAATCAACGTTTGGCACCGTTTTGTCACATGCGCGAACTTCTTATCTTCACTTTTAAAGACACTAATGACGACGTTTCCTGTCTGATATTTGTCTCCACTTGTCGTTTGTTATTTGACCAGTTCCGTGTATTCATCTGGTGAGTATAATCCACATGGACACCGCACGAAGGAACAAATGTCCATGACGTGAGTCCAGATCACACTGCAAATTGACACGTTTGATGTAAAGAACTAGAATGAAGCGTGTCAAAGGTCAGCTACTGAAAATACTCCCCTGCAAATAAACATTATACATTAAACATCAGAAAGGAAACGAGTACTTAAAGTATGAAAAATAAATGTAATAACTGTGCCGTAAAATATTACTTGTCAATGCCTAATGTTTTTTTTTCCTTCACATTTCTGTTCTTTTAATCTGTTTTGCACTTAACTGCTGGCGTTCAAGCTTGATCAGTTTTTCACACCAATGTATTGTGTTGAGCCTTGTGACGGTGTGTTTTCCATGGGGATTTTCTGAATTGTCCCTTGAAAAGGAGACAAAAGATTGCAATCTGAAGAAAAAACTGCCAGATGAATCCAATGTCATGGAGAAAAAAATATCACAATGTTTACCTAATTATTCATTGAAGTTTTAGTGTTGAACAAATATCACGTTGCACAGAACGGAAAGTACTTCAGGCTCCTTTGAAGTGATAGTTCAGTGCAGTACTTGACTCAGTATTTAGATTCATGTCACTAGTGCAGGTCAGTAGGAGTGATGGGTCTGTTAGTTTGCTGTAGTTTATGAGGTTTACTTCTGAGACATGACAAAAACAGACACTGGTGACTAAAAGCATCTACTGATCTATAAATGTTCATCAGTGTTCAAGTTGATAATTTCATCAATACATTGAAATAATTCAGGTTAAGTGCAGTTTCCGAACTTTTCAGTCGTATCAGATACGACTCATTTGGACATTCAGAGGCTCTGTTATTAACTCTGAAAACATAAGATAAAGAGATATTCACCAATAAAGCCCATGGAGCTTAATATATTATAATAGTTGTTTTTATATGAAGGTGATGATATATTGTTGTCATTTTGTTTCGGTTTTCTCTGTTGTTAAATAATAACCTATAAAATTTACCCTCAGCTTTTGTGAACTTGTACATAGTCTGTAAACGATGTGAAAATATGAAATGTCAATAAAAAAAAGAAGCAGACTGTAAAGTAATACATGTTGATAAATTACTCCGAAAACATTCTATGTCAAGGGAAACATAATTCAGGAGTTTGAGCTTTTTAAGAATTAATCTTGACCAGCATAGATCACACAAGGTACCCTCCAAAAATAGGTTTTCTAAATAACCTGTAGAGGATGTTGCCTACATCTTAGTTGTGCCAAAACCACGTAATATCAATTATGTGCTGATTTTATGTGTGATTTGAGGTACAATGATCATTCCATGTGCTGTGAGATATGCAACAACCACGAACATAAAGTGCCTCACAGAGACAATTTAGAATATTATTTAATCAAGACATTTGGTTTGAAACCAATCCTACAGCAGCCCTAGTGATAGCTACTGTCATCAACTTTTGGGTAAAAAAAAAAAAATCACCCTTATCTCATTTTACTTGAAGTATGATCCAATTCACAGAAAAAACCCAACTGTTTTATTGTATATAACATTTAAAGAAAGATGGCTTCAAACAAAGCGAATACCAGACATATGAACTGCAGATTGTTTACATTTGTTGCTAACTTTAATGGAATAATACGTGATGTTTGACAGTGCTTAAGAACGGAAACCCAACATGAACACAATACACATGGCGCAATACTGTGTAAACTTTGTGTCCTGTAAATTCAGCCCGTAGTGCATCACTGAGTGTGACAGTGTGTGTTTGTGTGTGTGTGGTGTGAGGGTGGCGCGTGCATGTCCATACACGTGCTTATGTTTAAGAGCTTACAAGAGAGGCCTGTTTGTTGAGTTGATAAAGCTGCTCTGATAAATCTGTGTTCACACTGGCTAAAGCTTGGAAGCGCTGCCTGTCTGCTCTGCAATCACAGTTTACACACAGAATATGAGCTCAAACATTGACTCCAAATACTTTTATTACATATGCACAGGTGTGGCCGTGTGGTGTGTGTATGGGGTGTGTTTGTCGTCGTGTCCATTCATTGACTGCTGTGGGGAGATTTAGTTTGTGTTGTGGAGTGTAAGGTGTCAGTATCAGGACAACGGTCTACTTACAGGTAGCAAGGAAGTCAAAAGATAATATGTCATGTTATATGGTGTAAATCAGGATACACATCTTTATGGTGTTGATGGTGTTTAATGTACTTGGACTTTAAAAAAAGCCCATTAGTTGTAACTTCTTGTTTTCTAAAATCCAGGCGCACTAGCTGCCATTAGGTAGGCATTAGCTGGAACACACACATTGCTAGAGTATATAACGTTGTGGGATTAGGCAAAAGAATGTATGTCAACAATATCAACTGATAAAAAAAGATCAATATATTGTCATGTTACAGTTTTCAGTTTGACCTAAATTATGATGTTTAAATACATTGTCATAAAGTGGGATTTTAGTTTTTGTTTGTTTCTAATGTAAAATGTTTTACCGTTTACATTCCTATAGATTTATACATTTAGATCACAGGTGTCAAACATGTGGCCTGGGGGCCTAATCCGGCCCGCCAAAGGGTCCAGTCTGGCCCTTCAGATGAATCTGTGCAATGCTGAAATTAAACTGAAGATATTAATGATAATATCAGTTCAGGTTCCACATTCAGACCAATTCAATCTCATGTGGGTCAGACTAATAAAACACTAACACTACATATCGTACAATACAACATAATAACCTGAAAAAAAATCACAAGTCTAAATTTTGTCATGCATTTACAGTAAAACAAAGTAATATTTAACAAAAATGCGAATAACCTGAACAAATATGAACAACCTGAAATGACTTAAAAGAAGTCAGTGTAATTTCATCAATATTCTGCCTGTTATTAAATATTATGACAGGTATAATGTGCAGTACATGTATAATTGTTAAACTGAAGTATAATATTGTTAAAATTACACTTATCTTTTCACTTTGTTCGTGTTTATTTATGTTGCTTTAAAGGACAGTTTTTAGATGTGAACATTTTCATCATATAATTTGACTTGTTTCACTCTAAAAACATAGAGAAAAGTTTGGGGTTGACATTATTTATACATTATTATGCTATTATTTTACTGGTTCGGCCCACTTCAGATCAGGTGTAACTGAATGTGGCCCCTGAATGAAATGAGTTTGAGACCCCTGATTTAGATGTTTGCACTGATTAACACACTGAGTCGAGGCGCCTCCTGGTGGTTGATTACTGTTACTGCAGGGGAAAAACTGCCCTATTTCATAACGTTTCACCTCAGTGATCACTTTATATATCAATAAATTATCATTCTTAACTTTACATTCAATGTCTCCAATCCAATGGTGTGTATTAATATGGAGAAGAGAGTTGGCATCAATCACTCCTCTTTAGCAGCTGAATGAAACAATGAAATGTAGAAACAATCTGTGGAGAAGAGGTTTCAGCGTTAATGTATGTGGGGCTTAAAAAAACTGAACAGGACAATCGATTTTTGTTGTTGTTTACTCTAGAGAAATCACAAAAACTGACCATTACAAACAGGACCCAAAATAACAAGGAATTAAAGATTTAACCCCAAATAAAAGAGATGTCCCTGTTTTATATAGGCTCTGCTGATGTAAACCTAGCAATAGTTCAGTGGTGTAAGAAATATTAAATTAAATGAACCAGAAATTATGAGTGAATGATGGAATTATGAGCAGAACATGTCTATTTCAGTCAGCAGAGCCTGAAACTCGGTGTGAAAAAGGAACATAAAACTTGTAGCTGATGAGTAATTTTGTCCAATGCAGCTTGCCGTCCAACCAAGCAGCTGTTCAATGACACCCAACATAAACAGAGTGCACCCTGGTGAATGACACCCAGTTTCATGATGTTTAGTTGAATAAAGACAGAGAAATACAGTGTTGCACTTTTATCTTACGTTTCAGACTTTGTCATGAACACAGACAACATAACATCAGCCTTTACCTCTGAAGTTAGTGGCAACAACTACCCCTGCAGAATTAAAAAAAAGAGCTAATAAATAATGGATGAAGTTGAAAACAGAGAGATTTCTGAAAACTCTCCAATCGCACCACAATTTCATCAACATGAGAGAGAATGCAGGTGATCTTGATTTTTTTTTTTTGTATTTGAATCTCTTAGTGATAAAGTTGTGCTGCAAATCTTTGATATAAAAATATCTGAACTTTCTATTAATGCTTCTCAAATCTCCACTGTTTTGTCAGTGATGCTGATTTCATGTATGTTTAAGGTAAGGCAGAAAAACAGTGTTTGGAAACCCACAAGTTATGTGTACTCTCCCAGTGCAGTAGAAATCCATCCGTTTGATAGTCCATGCAGATAAAGAATAGATCCTATGCAGGTTTGTCAGCCTGGTCTGCCTGGTACAGCTGCACATGTTCAGTTTCTTTAGTCCCTCCATCTCTGTCCCCACGTACAACCGTGACAGTCACAGTAGTGGGGATGATTTGAAGAAAGCCTCTGGCTCCTGCCATCTGCCTCCTCTGCACCCTTCTCCTCCTCCTCACTGCCTCCTCCAGCGGTTCTTTGATTTCTCCTCACACCCGGGCTCTTGGCAGGTACCGGGCAGTGGCGGGGGCGGCGGCGGGTCAGCCTTGGCTGCCGCTGCCGGTATTTCCGAGGTCTTGCTGAGGCTGCTGAGCAGAGCTGGGAGGTCTTGTGACACGGCCTTCTCGATCTTGTCCAGCAGACACCCGCTGGTCCAGCTGCAGTGGTAGGAGAGCTGCTTGAAGCTGGAGACTGGGTTTACCCCGAAGAAGTCCTGGTAGGCCTCTTTGTCAGGGAGGTCGAATTTGCTGACGTTGGTTTTGGCCAGAATGGACTTGAAGATGTAGTATTTGTCTGGGTCGGTCACGATGTCTTGGAACACCTCATAGGGGTCACTGAACCAACCCAGCTTATCGTTGTAGGTCTGGAGGTAGCGGTCCACCAGCAGGGCGTGGATACGCACACGGATGCCATGCTGACGAATGAAAGCAATTTTGTTCTGCAACTGGTTCTCAATCATCTGCAAGAGGAAAGAAAGAATAGAGTGTGAGGACAAAAGAACCATGAAGAATACACAGAAATACACAACTCACAAAAGACATCAGTGGAATCAGTAAAAAAAAACAAAAAAACAGTAAAACCAGTAGCTCCGACAAAACCCAATCATTTTAACCCAGGTTTCAAAAGGGTATTTTACCTGCAGTTAAGACCAAAAAATTCTTAGTATTAATGTTTAGAGATTTTCTCTTCTTCAAAACAGAATGGAGGCAAATTATTTTTCTTCTAAAATCACTGCAGTTTTTAATTCTTACTTAAATATAATAAACATTTAATAGTTCATTGATTAGTTTACTTTAAACAGTAAAATACAGTAGTCAGAGTCATAACCCTACCGTAACGTACATTTTGATATTTATAAAACTCTGCATTGTCACGTTAGAATCAGGAACTAGTCCATATGTTCTGGTTTCTACTTCTTGTGATGCGGTACATGTAATTTATTGATATTTGGTGCCAATTGATTTAGAAAATGCATCCTTCATCAGCGTAATGTGAAAAATTAACATTAAAAAGTAAGATATTTTACAACATTTTAGTACAACATTTATTCTAAATGAACAGAAGTGGATTTTTACAAAGTCATGATGAATTTCTCTGAACTCACCTGGTTTAGATCCTCAAGTAGAGAAGTCTCCTCCTTCATGAAAAGTTCTCGGCTGGTGTCAGGAGCGTATTCCTGGGGCCAGAAGGAGCTGACGTAGACTCGTGGAGGTTCCGTGACGTTGACCAGGGGTGCCATGCTCCAGAAAAGGGCGCCGTAGACCCTCATGAGGTCCTGGGTGGAAAGACTGTCAGCCTTGTTGAGGATCAGTCGGATCTGGGACTCACGGCCCTTCATCTGCCTGAAGAGCATCTCCAGCTCCCCGCCCACATCCAGCTTGGTAGGGTCAAACACCAGGAAGATAAGGTCTGCTCGATCGATGAACCACTGGCACACATCATTGTAGGGATAACCTGAAGGAGGAGACATAGGTCAGGAATGTGGAGAATATCTGGAAGCAGCTGGATGGAGAAAAAAAACACAAACACATGTTCGTGGAAACATCTAACCACTTTTAACCCATAAAGATCCATTAGCCACCATCAAAACGAGACCATCTCCTGGGGTACAGTAGTCTCCATTATCCCTTTAGGTAGGGCATTAACCACTGCAGACCAGGAACCCCAAACAACCCGCAGTGGATGGGCTGACCCAGTCATGTGACCACCACAGCATCTCCGTTCACTCACTTCTTTCTCTTCATCCATTTTGTTGCTTTCAACACATCAACTTCAAGGACTAAACATTCAACTTGGTGCCTCATATATCACAAATACTGAAAGGTACGACGATGACAAAATAATTCCCATTTTTGTCACAGCAGGTCAGTTTGTCTTTTATCGATATGACCGGTTGTACAGGAACCGTTTTTGGCATTACAATGACAAACACGGCCTCCACGAGGGATGCTTACCTCTCTCCTGCTGCTTGCGATTTTCGATGATGCCAGGTGTGTCGACCAGCGTGACCCTCTCCAGTAGCTTGTGAGGCATCTCTATGCCCACCAGCCGCTCCAGGAAGCCTTGACCGAACTTCTCCAGAGGAGAGAAGGAGCGCGAGCTGTCTGCAGCCATTACAATCCCCTCTATTGTCCGAAACTTGTCCCCGTGCATGATGACGGTGTACTCTGAGGTGGTGGGCTCAGCACCTGGGGACGGGACACGTGATGCAATATGAACGGAATGACATAATACTGAACATTTCATTTGATGCATAGATGTTTAGTTTAAAGTGAATAAGAAAATAGCCATGCCTTAATGAAAGGTGTTTTATACAAACTAATGCAACCTTACTAGTAAATCAGCATAAAATATGAATACGTTACTCACATAAGATGTCATAAAGTGGCTGAGGGATGTTCACATATCATGAGAGGTTGGTGTCATGATGAATGCTGTGTTTTGCATATCCCTGCTGTGGTGATTTACACCAGTAATCATTGGATAATAACCGTGTGTGTTTCTCTGTGCTTCTACTGATGAACTGTAACAGAAACAAGCAGGCTGTATCGGTGTAAACCTGTGTAGAGCTGCTGGGAGGTGCCATGGAGACCCAGCAGGTAGTTGATCATGGAGGATTTGCCCACGCTCCAGGGTCCCAGAAACAAAACCATGGGTTTAGAGGTGATCTCACCATCTGTAGTGTTTGGAGATGCACAAGAAGAGGGTGAGAGACAAAGAGCACTACAGTCATTTCATTTATTGTCGAGTAGAGTGATCTTGATTCATCTGACAAACACTTGTTTTTAATTCGTAAACTAGTGCAGAGTTGCGATTCCTCCAGTGGTGGACGAAGCAGAGATCCTTTACTTCAGCAAAACTGCTGCATAAAAATAATCCACTACAAGTCAAAATCCAGCATGAAAAATAGAAGGACACAAAATATCAAAGTACTGATACACAAATCTGTTTTGATTTTTTAGGCTTTTTCTATAATCTCTGACCTATGGTGAGAGAACAGGGAGGTTTGAACATTTTCTGAGTGGAGAGAGAAATCTGTAAAGACACTTGACATGTAATATATCAGATGCTGAAAACATCGGTATAAGATTTTGGAATTTTATAGCGTTAGGCTTTTATAGTATACTACAGACATTATGAGCTGTGTAAAATATTTCGGTAATCCAAGTTCTGAAATAAATGTGGTCGTCCATAGATGATGTGATGATCTTGTCTCCATCAGAATCATCACACATAAAGACATTCACTGTGTAAACACTGACCCCATCTCACTCGCACCTGTGGTGACTATAAAGAATATCCGACTCATAACATTACATTACATTCCATAAATGTGAATACTATACCAACAAAAGTATTGGGACACGCTGACTTCAGGCATTTCATTTCAAACAGCAGGTGTAGCTACTAGATGATGTGACAAACGTTAAAATGTAATTGTGTTTGGATGCAAATATTAAATATTATTAAACATTGGAATTGATCATTGTTTATCGCTTGCTCACGTTCATTTTGTTCACACTATATTCTAAAACACTTACACATGCTTCCACAGCTTCTAAGTGATGTCATCTCTAGATTTCAGAAATATTTGTCAGTTTCTGACCATAAATAAAAGTTTTAAGCCACAAGAGTGCATCAGGCAACTACAAACCTCAGCCAGGAAGGAAAGTTCTCCTTAAAAGAAATATTGATTTGTCATGTATTGTGACAGTTATCATAATAATTTGTCAAACTAATGGGAACAGGACGTCTTACAGGCTTTAAGCATGAGCGTTTTTGTCTAGTTGGTGATGGTAATGCTAGATGATATACTATAAAGCAAAAAAATAGGAAAAGAAAACATGTTCTTTGTTGGTCTGCTTTTCTGACAAATGCCCAGTACCGAACAAATGCTGTACTTATTGAGCTGATGCTGAACCAGCCTGAGCAGACCCTCTGCTTTGGACACTAAAGGTTCCTTCTATACCTCGCATGTTGTCTTAAAATGTCCATACATGTGCTTTCAATCTGCACCACAAGGGGTCCCAGACTCCCACTGCTCACCACTGAGTCTTTGTCGCTTTACCTCTTTTGCATTTAAAAAAAAAAAAAAAAACTTCCCTGCCCTCAAGTGCTGAGGAGCAAAGTTGTGTGGAGTCTGGCCCACACAACATCCACCTTAATTTTCAGCAGACAGACTCGTTATTGTGAGTGTGTGTGTGTGTGTGTGTGTGTGTCTTGAATAATCTCAGAACCTGACACAGTTTTCTTTATTAGTTATACTTTATTCGTTTCTTTATTAGTTAGTTATACAGTTAGTTATACAGTTTTCATTGTAACAGTATTTGTACGTGATGACGTGTGTAAGTTCAGTTTTTAAAAATACTGTATTCAATGTATTTGAGTGTTTGGTGAACAGCTCTGATGTGGGTGGCTTTGTTCCAAAGAGTCATTCGAACTAGAAGAGTAATTCTGGAACTCTTTGGGAAAGGAAACCATTTCTGAAAGGCCGCACATTCATAGGGAATCAAAGTATGTGTGTAACGTTGTATGGCACTTTGTGACAGGAAACTATTTTTTAGATTTTCAAGTCTCTGTCCAGTGGAAAATGTGCATCTGTAAAAACATATTGTTTATGTAAGATGTATGTTAATTTAGTATTTTGTCAAACTCCAAAACTAAATATTCCTTTACGAATTGAGATGATTCATCCCCTTTTTAAGCAAAAACGATCTGGTATTTTGTAAAGTTGAAAACGGGGCTGTTTTTTTCATGACAAATTAATATTTGACAATAATTGATTTTGTCAGAAGAAGACACAACAAACATATATTTGAGAATATTAGAAATTGCTCTATGTGCCTGAATTTAACTTTTTTCAGAATCTTTCATCTTTCTCAATGTTTTTATTTTTCTTTGCTTTTTTTGTAAGATTTTCTCTCAATTTTCCTGACTATTCTGTTTTCTGTCTCGCTTATTTTGTTGATTAGTTTGAGTTAAATGAAAATAAGCATTAAATCAACCAAATTAACAAACAGCCACTGTCAACCAAAATATTCTACTGAAAAATTTGTAATGATGGAAAAAAAATAAACATTTGGGATTATTGAAATATATTAGAATGAACAAATCTATTGGCACAAAATCGAAAAAGAAAGTGACCTGTAAATCAGAGACTGTATGTTCAAATAAAAGTGGAAGCAGAACTATTGAATGACTTTCATCCACTGTGCTTGAGTCTGGCTGTTCATCACCGTAGTTTGACTGTCTTGAACGCCAGTAATATTCACAAGTTTTTATCTTGTGGATGTGGACTCTGACATACCTGTAACTTCATGTTGCCTGAGCTCATTGTACTTGTAGGCCTGTTCCATTGGTTTGATGGCTGTGTGGTAAACGTCCAACAGTGTCTTCATGGCAGCTGCAGAGCGACAAGGGAATAGCAGAAGCTTTCAGGTAGTGTAATTGGTTTGTAATGGCAGGAAGACATTTTGGATGAGCCTATTATTTATTCTCTTGCTACCATTACAGATAATAACAATTATTTGGCAGCACATGATGAATTACCCTCATAAAGTTTATTAAATTGAGCTGAGGTAATTAAGAGACGGGCTTGGCTGCAGCATTTTGGCCACTTTCAAATACATCGCCAGAGAACAGAGGGGCTTTCATGCAGTGGAAAACCAGAGTTACACATTTGCACTGATTAATCACCTGCCTGGAGACATATTTGCACATACACACACACACATTCAGGCCCACACTGTATCTGCATGCTGACACACACAAAAAAAAGTCCAAGCATCTTGACATCGTGAAGCAATTTTAGGAATACTTTCACCAGAAAAGCTCCCAAAATGGGCTCTTGCTTCCTTTCATTCACATGCAAGCACATCTGTTCTTCTTTTCCATTGATAAAATAGAGGTAAACACATGGCAGCGTTTATATTTAGAGCATTTAACACAGAACCTCAGGCATTTCTGCAATTAATGTCTGGATGACATTAACAATAGGAATCACTGCAGGAACATCAATGAGGATCCATACTATGGGTGTGTGTTTCTACATGCATGTGTCTGTGTGTACTTGTGCCACTTGTTGAGTTTGACCCTTTAAGGGGAAGAAGAAGTCATCTTTCTTCATCTCACCTGAAAACTCTGCAGAGGGTTCAGTTGTAGCCAATCGCAGTGTGTCCTCTATGTGGGAGCGGTCCCTCAGAGCCGGGCCTGCGACCTCGTCGTCCTCGTGTCCTGATTGGAGGAGCTAACTGTCACTCAAATGTTAAGGTCAGCAGTCCTGGCCTCTGTTTAAGGAGGCTTATGAAATACAGGGAATTGTACTTCATGTTCAATCTGAGGAGTGGTAATAATGTTATACTTTCCTTTGGGTTATTCATTATCAGATGAAATGTTGTAGTTAATTAGTCCGGAATCAGTGGGGGGGGGGGGGGGGGGGGG
>JAPTHA010000001.1:12737796-12750923 GCA_029814585.1 Gymnapogon annona
AAAACAGGGTAAGAAAGACATTAAAAGACAGAAACACAAAAACTGATGTTAAAATGTGTCACAGGAAAGAGCTCACAAAAAAAAAACATGGAAAATTAATCTTTTTCATTTTTGATTCAGGCAGTACAGAACAGCAAGTGCTTCATATTGAACATCGACCGAAAGGACAGCAGTGCTGCAACACAGAAATATTTCAGGCAGGATATATCTCTCTGACCAGTTAAAGAAAACCTCAACAGAACCGTGTAGCCGATAAAGAACCAGCAAATTCACCTCAACCTACGGTTTGATACCGGTCAGTAAAGCATCCAACCCTTTAACAAAAGGTTCACAGACAAATTATGAGAACCCCCCCCCCTCAAGTTTGGCAAGAAAATACTACTCTAACCAGATCTAAAACTGAACCCAGCAAGTGAATACGTGTCCACACATCTCACTCTAAACGCCTTCAGCCACAATATAGAAAAGGTAAACCCGCAAAAACATCAACAAAACTTCAAAACAAAAGCCCACTTTAGTCAGGAGAACACATTGATTAGTAACATGCATTCAATTGGCAACAGAACACATAACAGATTAAACGACAGATCCGGATCCAAATAAATGGAATGTTTACAGCATCAAGTCACTTATCAAATTGAGTATGACAGGGAGAGAGGCTCCAGGCAGGGTTTTCCAGTCAAAGTCCCGTGGCAATTATAAGCAACGTTAACATGAGGTGGACAGGCTTGGTGTGTTTTAGAGGAACGAAGGGAATGGAGATCTGCGGGGCTGGTTCTGTACGTCTCATTCTCACACTATGCTTGGAGGCATTAAAAGAACGGATACACGATCATTACCCAGAAGTGCTAGGTTTGGAACTGAAGCCACTAATTGACTCAACGTTGTGGGACGAGAAAACATTCCTCAAGTTATAGTTTTGGTCGCGTCGACACTACAGTGAGAATGCAAAAGATGCGCTGCTGGGTTTAAAGGGTGACCACACCCTGTGCCTTATCAGCGTGTAATTGACCATTTTGCTTTTCAGAAATAGAGACACACATAAGAATCATACAAGATAGACGACGGGCCTGGACTTCAGCTCACTACACGTCAGAAGAGCACCAGATTGATGCAAAAGCAACTTATAAGAGCCTACATTCTTGGATATGAGTACTGTATGTCAAGTTTCATATGTATAATGTAGGTGCGCACACCTACGAACGGTGCATAGATAACTTCACCTCAGGTATAAATGACTACAATAAGTGTACTGAAGATAGAATTGCATAATTAGCAAAAATTCTAGTGCATAGTCAACTAAATCATCATGTCAAACTAAGACCAGAAGAAAGACAGCATGACTTGGCAGAAAACCAGAAGCCTTCACACAAATTGCTGGACAAATGTTCTAGGTTTTCTATTCATTAAACATCTGGTTTGGTTGGGCTAAAGGGGGTCAGGTTACTCATTTGGAGTAACGTTCCCAGTGAAGAGGAAACAAACAGATGACCACCTCTGTTTTGGAGATGTGTTCGTTGAAGGTAAGGGCTGCAAATACCTCCGTTGCCTGGTAGACTATTGAATTTTTAATTCTTACTTAAAACAGGAAGGAGATTTATTTGTCAATTTATCTTAAGGCCTCTGGCACACCTGCCAACTTGAAAGTGGAAAATCTTGAAAGAACAAATCCAAAACCTTCAACATTCAGTAACCCTGACAGGAACAAAAGGAAAAAAAAACAACAACAAAAAAAACATCAAAAACCACAAGACGCTCATTGTGAATTAACAGCTTATTTTTTAAGGGCTTAGTCTTATATGAAAAACACCTTTTCTTCAAGTAAGTCAGACTAAAGATGTCAATAACCATCTTCAAATTACCTGTGTGATTAGGTGACTTTTTTTTTTTTTTTTTACAAACTGAACTTTAGAAATGGCTTCAGCTTTGTGGCCATGGGCACCAGACTCTCAGTGAACCTGATGGGATGGAGCGGATACAAGACAGTTAAGACCGGGCAAATTACTGCAAATCCATGTTTGCATATTAAACAAGTGGAGGGCTTCCTGTTCATTGTGTTGTTACATTCAAATCTCCATTATAGTGACTATATTAATACTGTCAGTGTGCCAGTGATGACAAATAACTGATACTGCAACTGCATGTACACACGCATGAACGATGGAGCTCATGGTTGTTGTTTTAACACAAGGAGATCCTTACAGGAGTTTTCAAGTACAGAGGCTCAGACAATGAAAAACAGCCTCTACAAATCCAACTGGGCCTGCTCTTCACACCACCGTCCCATTTTTTCAATCCTTAGAGATATTACAGTATAAGACTGACACAGAGCTTAACTACTGGATTAGGAGTTTGGGTAATGCCAGCGAACAATTTGTTTTACAAAGTAGTCAAGCTCCTGGAGGGAATCTTACAGTGAGATGGTATTTTAAGTGTTTGTGTGTTGAGTTCGTCTGATGGATGGATCAGTTCATTGAGCAGTCCTCTCCCTCTGTGTCCGTGTCTGTGTCAGAACAGGCAGCGTCCATGGTGACATGGGTGGGGCTAACGATAACAGCTCGCCGCGTCTCCTCCTCGACGCTGGCTCTCCTCTCCTGAGTGCGTTCAATGTGTTGGATGGCCTGAGACCAGAGGACAACAGATAATGAGGGCTGTAACATACGCTAAATGCCACAGAATCTCAGAAAAGGGTGAAGACATTAACCTGAAGAATCCTGTCAAGATGTAAGCGTATCTCTGCCTGTGTCTAAAAAAATTAAACACATACCTGAACAATGGTGTCCAGGTTCTGTCTGGATGTAGACACAGTGCTGGTGTGGACAGAAGGGCTCATAGTCACCACTGTTACGTGATGATGGGGGTGCTGAGTTAGTGTTGGGGCTGGGACGATTACTGTGGGGTGGTGAGTTGGGGCTGGCGGAGTTGAAGGAGCACGAACCTAGGAGACAGACAAAAATAAAATAAATAAAACATAATTATTTATTTATTCAGGAGGTGAATATTAACTGGTAATCTTCCTACCCAGGGATGAATTTTGAGACTTAAATTTTGTAATTTTTTGGAAGCTTAAAAAATAATGTACAATTTTTGAGAAAGTCATATTTCAAGAACAAGCATGTGAAATATGAATATGTGAAATAAAGAAGTACCGTAGGTGAATAATATTGGAGAATTGGGATGGACTTTAGTCTTTGGACAGATGGAATTCCTGCAATATCCATGTATGTTTGAAAATAGATATTTGGGGTAGGGGGTGCAAAATTCTCAAAACTTTCACATAAATACACTAACTGCAAACCAAGCACACAGGGAAAAATACTCAAATTTAAAATACATTTTCCCTCTCCTGTTTTTCATTAATTCTTATCAAAACATCACACAACTACACAAGGTCAAATATTTAATTCCTTCACCTCTTCCAAAATGCATATGAGCAATCAAAACCTCCTGTATGAGGTACATATTTTAAGGTCTTTGTTTTAGTGCAAAAAAGGACAGTTGTAGTATGAAAATGTTTACATTTACAATACTTTCACACAAACTATGAAAGACCAGGGGTGCTCAATACGTCGAAAGGTATTGTGGGTAGACGCATGGCATTAAAATTTAACCATCAGCCTATCAACGTGAAGTGAATGAAATTTGTCATTTGATTGACAGTCGGTCTGACCAATCACTGAGCATGCGTGCATAACCGCGCGTTATAGCAAGCTAGTGATTTGACCAGCCAAATCAAATATGCGAATTGGATTCGCTGTGTTGACCCCTGAAGAGAAAAATCTGAAAGGACACCACCAGAGAGTTGACCAGTCCAGTCCGTACGCAGCGTGATCACATAAAAACTGTGATCGTTGTCAGTTCCTCTTGATTCTCTGTTGGTGTCTTGCAGAAAAACGTAAATATTCTTCTAATGTTTCTATGTTGGCGGGAAATAGTCCGACAGTCAATCAAGTGGCACGTTTATTGAGATTGTACGACAACAATTTTACAGATTTTAGAACTCCATGCACACATAAGGTGCACCGCCGATTATTGAGAAAATGACAGGCTTTTAAGCGCACCTTATGGTGGGGAAATACAGTGAGACCCCATATTTTGTGTGTGTGTGTGTGTGTGTGTATGTATATATGAGATGCATCCCTGGCTGATTCCATTCAGTGCAAGACAGAGTAAAGTAATGACAAAAAAATGTACAGTTACATTGAGCAAGATGGGTTCACGCAGTTATGCAAGGTACACTAACATATATTGTTCATATAAATAATTCTCAATATATTTAGAAATAAATATATATATTGCAATTTTATAGTAGGTAGATCATTTTGACTTGGTCATCTTGAAAGTAGCTTGCATGCTGAAAAAGTGTGAGCACCCCTGACTTAAGACGCTTGAGGCCTGCTTTTGGCCCACGGGCCATATGCTGGGCACCCCTGGCTAGTACCCTTCTGCAGCCAATTCTGTATAGAGCTGGTGGTATTTTTAAATATGATTCTATAAAATGACATGTTCTTTACAAAAATTATGCTGTCACATCAGCCACAGCTGTTGTCCCAGGTCTAATGCTGTGTTTTTCATGCTTTTCTGACCTGCGGGCTGTGTGTTTGTCTGTCCACAGCCTGTCCATGGATCTGCTGCAGCCGTAACAGGGTCTGGCTCTGGATAAGCGCCTGCTCCTCCTCCACCTGCTGGGTGATCACTTTCAGACGCTCAGGGTACAGCTGGCTGTCCATAGAGCGCACCTGTGCAAAGCCACACCATCCTTTTTAAACAGACACCCCACTGTATCAGCGACAAGAACAACCCCTCATTATGACAGCTTTGTTTGTTTACACTCAACCACACAAAGGCAGCCCCCTCCACACCACACCACAGTGTTTAATTTTAGATTGCATGTATCAGTATCTGGGTGATATAATGGACTGATCATTATGTCAGTATTTAATACAAGACAGCAGGAGGTTGCCGAACCTTACATCGTATTTTCCGGACACAAACATACTGTATCTTGTGAATCGGTTTCTTGACCCTGAAAATCAAACCCAGCCAATAATGCATCAATAATGGCATATTAAGAAATGAAAATATAGTCTCAATTCTGGATTATCTTCTGGATCAGCAAGAAGGATGTTGATATACTGTCAAGCAACTGATGTCCTTTTTTCAGAGTAATTATCTTGAATTCTGTGAAAATGTCAAAAAGTGCCATATTCCCCAAATTGACCAATCCCATTCTGTATCCAAAACAAAAATTCTGAGATTGTGAGTCCAGGTCTAGATTAAGACCATCTTTAAAAAAGGCCAGGATATGACAGAAACTTAGTGCTTATTTTTTTTTCCATGTTAAAATGCATTTCATTTTAAGTTTCAGGCCCAGACAGACCCGAGTGCGATATCTCTAATTGTCGAGACACATGTTTCTGACAACAGTGAGTGTTGTGTGTCAGATCTAAATTATTACTTCACATTTTAAAATCCCCGTTTGAAGCGCATCTCAGCAATATCTCAGACATACTCTCTACTTTAAACACTACAAACACCAAAACAACAACAAAAAAAAAAAACACTTCTGTGCTTCTGCTTTTGTTTAGTTTATTTTTTAAATAATTGCTCTGTATAGTGATAATCATAAGCAGATGATTAATTCCGCTGTAACATTTTTGGGTTAATTAAAATAACGGTAGCCTGCGATGACAGTCACTCTCTCAGCTCCGAAGAACGCATCACTGCCCTTGTTATCGTCATCAACTCTGGGACTTCAATCATGTATATATTGTCTATGTTGTGCAAGGATTTCAATTTTGTTGTACATCTGCTCTGCCCTTTTTTTCCTACTCTGTGCTGCTGCTTTATGACATTTCGTTGCCAGATCATTGATCTGTGCAATGACAATAAAATGAATCTGAAAATACACCAATCTAGTATGAACAAAATAATCATATAATAAATCTTAATATGAACACACATTCACAGCATTGCATGTAAATCCTTGTATTGCAATTTCACGTGCGACTGATTCTTAATTAACATCTGCTTTTCTAGTAAAATACAACGATGCATCACAGGGGATTCTTTTGAAATTAGACAAACAAAATAATCAAATGGTTGAATTAAAGCCCATTTTAGGTTAACAGATCAGAGAAGCCCCATGCAACGGACATCGTTTGAAAACAAAGCTGCGCTTCTTGTCTATTATTTATGTTTCTCTTTGTACTTTGCTTTCCATTTGCTCTAACCACCGTTCAACCCCCTTTGTCTAAACCTGCTCTTCCTGTACATCCGGATGTAAAACCTATCACTATCTGGTCCACTGCTTTGGCTTTCAGCACAGCTTACCTGTTCTTCCAGCTGCATACGAGCCAAGCGCTCCTTGTCCAATTGCTGTCGCAGCTCCAACATCTCCCTCCTGAGCTCGTCAACCTTCTCTTCCTCCAGGGTATCTGGAGACCCAATCCCTTCATCCTTTTCCTCAGCTCTTCTCCTCTTTGGGGATGAACCACTAAACTCCTTGATAGACAGAAGCCACGCGTCAGTAAGAGACTGTCTAAATGCTCAGCATTCATACACAATAGTTCACCTTTATCATAAAAATGAGCCTTGGTGCTTCTGTTAACCACAACTCAAACTACATGGGTGCCAAGAAAAATCAATAGGACTGTTGGCTTGTTTTTGATGTTTGCCGTCATTTGAGTTGTGTTCTGTTGTCCAGAAATTGGTTTAAATGAGCAGTTAAAGGAGGTGTTTCCGATTACGTGAATGTACAGCATGTGTATGTTGCTAAAAGTACCACATAGCATTACCATAGCAACACAGATGGAAATGCAGCTGCCACTGGTACCAGGGCAATTGAGCTTAAAATGAGAATTGTTGATAATAACCAATTTTTCAATAAATAACTGAGACCAGCCAACAACTACCACCAATATATAGCCATATTCAAAACATAAAGAACATACTTATCAGGCCAGTACCTGGATGAAGCGCTTGAGCTGGTTATTTTGTGCCAAGAGCTGTGTCTTTTCTTGCTCCAACGTAAAGATGTAGTCCGCTGTCTGCTGCAAGATGGCTGCCTGGGAGAGACATGAATCCACCAGGTAATTGCAAGGCCAGTATAAAGAAAAACACTCCCACAAAATACAGACATCCTCACAAATTGAACACAAAAGAATTTCTCTTGGTTACGCCCCTAACTGCAGCTGAGGGCTGGTGAGATGATGAGCTGGTGTGTGTGGAGCTGAAAGTGTGCTGTACCTTGCTGAGTTTCTCTCCATCTGTGTGGGGCAGAAGTGTTTTGAGGGACTGGAAACCAGCATTGATGCTCTGCATGCGCCGCCGCTCATTGCTGTTGGCGATCTCCCGGCGGATTCGTCTCTCCTGGTCCTGCGCTGTCTCTGGACTGAGGGGTATGTTGGCCAGGCTAGAAGAAACAGGAAAAACGATTTCAAGGTGATCCTAATTCTGTCACAGATTGCTCTGTGTAAGGAATGAGAGGAAAGTCTGCGGCTCAGCACACATTTCACTTCAGACGTAGGTAATCACAGACCGACAAATACTAACAATGAAATCTTTTACACAAGCTTTTCAACAAAACAGCCTTTAACCTAGAGCCTTAAGAAGTTTATTCCTGACCTCCTGGCCCTCTTACATTCCCCAGTCAGACTGCTTGGAGGTCCCTGGGTTCAACTGATCTTTGTGGCTCCATCACAGAAGGTTAGACATTATGGTGGTAAAAGGTCTCCAATATTTACTCAGGCAGAGGAGTCTGTGAACCATTAATGCTAAAAATTGTCACCCTTGCAAAAGAGACAACAAACCTGACAAAGTCAATCTGGGACATTTGCCTTTTTTTTTTTTAAATCCAGCCAGTACTCATGTGAATGTGATGAATGGGAATGTCTTTAGTTGTTTGTTTGTGTTTTTGTTACATAAGATGGACAGCTGAGGTTGTCCAGGGTTACTTCTGTTTTATAGCTGAGATGCATTCATTTAAGGATTGGCTTATGCGCTACAACCGTGGCAGAGAAAATACTCCTCTGCTTTGTAAATTTCTCAGGTGTACTACAACTTCACCATGGTTCAGAGATTTTGAGGACCTGGTGTTCAGATACCGGGAGATTGTGGATGTTTGAAAACATTATGGTTAATTAGATACGATTTACTGGTACTGTTATACACCCTGTAGTATAAATCATACTACAGGGTGTTCATATTTTGCATTTAATTCAACTGTTAATTAATTATTGTTTTTCCTCCATAAACTAAGCATGGCTTTGCAGAGGAAGAAAGGTACTTTTCAGTGGGCAACATCATGGACAAACTGTGTTCTGGGTGACCAAGTGTATCAGACAAAATAAAAGAAATTGATGTAGCTATTGGCCATGATGCTGCCCGTTTCCCTAGATTTTCTCATCACCTTCAGTACCGTCGAAAAACCAACTGGATTTCTTCTCGAATGATGTACATTAAATTCGTCTACTATCTTTCGACATGACTATTCTTCATGCCCACTGAGAAATACCAGCTCAATTCTTTCTTCCTTTGACAAAGCGACGCTTAATCTCTGGAGGGGAAAACAATTAATAATTACTTAACAGTTGCATTAAATGAAAAATATCCAATTATCTTAAGTGTCCACATTTTATGGATACCCTGAATAACACAATGTAATTAGCAGTGAAGTGATCAATACTAGACTGAATTCTAGTTCAACAACACCCTCCTAAAAAAATAAAAAATAAATACAACACTGAATACCGAGACCAGAATCGGCCACAAACATAAGCTTAGTACTGAAAATGTATTGCATTAATTAACGAGTAGTCTTTACTGTAATTAAAGTTACTCAATTATTTCTCTTAAGACGTTTCAAAAGCAAGCAACAATGCTGGAAAGTTATGTTTTTCTGCAAATACACCTGTTGCTCCATTATGCCTAAAGAAACCGTTTTCAAGACACCTTATACAACTAAGATGACAAATGCCATGGGTGTGCGACTCATTTTCGTCCAGGGGCCTCATACAGCCTTCACAGTCTCAAGTAAGTGCAAGTTTAACAGTATTCTTGTCTGTTACTACATCTTTTGTAGATCTGCAGGTTCTAATGTTAAATGTTAAGCCGGGGCACTATCTTTTTAAAGAAATTTCGATTTGCGCGTGACTGTTAACACTTTACGTAACACTACACATATTTTGTTTTGATATAAACATCTTTAACTGTATAATTCAACTTTTTTCACCGTTGTTTCTCTGGTCCCGTTAGATCCTGAGCCGAGTTTGACACTTCTGGTCGAGACAAGAGTGTGAATTCAAATGCCTACAAAACAAGTTGAAGCTTCGACTGTTCATCTTCGACGAGAACATGCATTATTAGAACATCCTCGTGTGTCCTCGTCCTGATAGATGAGTGAGTCTGCTCCTCAACATGACCGGCAGAGGGCGTGTCTGCACGGTTTCGCGACAGTGAAATGTGACTCGAACAGCAGCAGGCCCCCTGGCAGCACGGAGAACAATGCTCTCCATCGTTAGCCCTCAGCTAGCCGTCACCGTTAAACACCTTTCTGACGTCTCAACGCCACCTCCACCACTACCAGCGGGTTGTAATTAGATACGAGCGAATAAGCAAGAAAAACTGCACGAAAACGTGTTGCACGGTTACAAAGTGTGCGTGCGATGGTAGCGAACGAGCTAGCCGAGCTAAGCTAATTGCAGCACACGACACAGCTGTCGCTATCTCAGCCTCGTTCAACTACTCATGTGTAAGAAGGAACCCTCCGCACACAGCACAAATTTAACGCACCTGACCGCACATACAATACATGTGCATTCATAATTCAGTAGAATCTGTTAGAAAATCCATGTTTTGATAAATAGCTTCGAAGCAGCGGGGAACACATCAAGTACCACGTGGTTGTTGTTCCAGTGAAGGCAAATATAACCATTTCATCCGGTTACTGTACAGATTTCTGAGCTGGATGGCTGCAGTGTGCTTCGCAAACACGTAGAACATAACGCCGCCGTTAAATGTCCCCTGTAGGGGCTGACTGCTGTCCTGTAAAGTCACCGCCACCAGCAACGAATGGCACAACAAGGTGCTAATTTCGACAGCCATATGCCCCAGCTGCCAAGGTATCGCGGCGATGCTAACGGCTAGCATGCTACGTGTAGTCGGACTTACATCACACACATACACACACAGCCACACGAGGGCTTTTTTTCTTTGGAGGAAATGTCTTTGTATCGGGAGATAAATGCAAGTCCTCACCTGCAGAGACCTCCTATAACATCCTTCTCAGTCTTTTTGAACTGCTGTAAGCTCGGTATCTTCTCAGTCGGCATCATGAAATATTCCATGCTTTCAAAGCCTCCTTCTGAAGTCCGTGATTTGTTTTCCTCCTTCCGTCGCTTCTCTTCACACAATGTGATAATCTACGTTCGTCCGCAGGCTTTCTTTCACATTCCACAGTGGCGCATAGCATCGATCGCTGCGTCTAAATAAACGAATGCGAATAACTAAGTTAGAAAAATAAAAGTAAATTGAAGCGGTGTGTTGCTCCCCACAGCTGATGGGGTTCCCTCCAATGCGTGTGTGTGGCTTCTTGCCTCCGCCTACTACGCATGTGTGTATGTGTGTAGTTGCAGCCTCCGCCTACTACGTGTCTGTGCGAGTGTATGTGTGTGTGCAGCTGATCTGTGTGAGGCGGGAAACAGCTGGTTGGAATCAGAGACCGTTTTCCGGAAAGCAGAACAAACACCATCCAGACTGCAGCGGCCAAGTTGAGCCCTCATATCGAAACTCTCAATAAACGGTGCAAAAATAGAGCGAGAACTCGCGGATTACGCATCGTTCAGGCCCGGGCCAACACTATACAAGTATCCTCTGTCCGTAAGCACCGGCGGGACAAGAAATCAGACCGTTTACACTAGAAATATACTCCACTGCAAGAAGAAGTTTAAAGCAAACTATGTGTAGTAACATGGTTCGTATCAGTGTTTTACAATGAGCGCATTTCGACTGCGCAGATGAGAAGCTGAAGCTTATTATTGTTAAAATTGCATGTGTTTATCTGAATAAATTTCAGGTTGTTCACTTGTTTTTAAATATAGTCTATAGATGTAAATATTTTAATCTTGCAATTGTGCTTTCTTACTCTAAAAGAGAAACGTTTAGAGGTTTATAGGTTATTGTGAAATAATTTTAGTGGTCTGGTTGACTTGAGATCAGATTGAACTGTATTGGACCTGAACGAGTAGTCTTTCTTTCAGTTTAACAGCTCATATGTGCATACACATTTCAGTATGTAGGGGAAAAACAGCTTTGTGACAATGTGTTTTGCAGATAAGGCAAGAAGAATTTACTCCACTCGTGAAGAAGTAACATTAAAAAAACACATTTACAGTTTTTTAGTTTTCCCAGGACAGAGGAGATAGAAACTGAAGTCATAAAAGCATTCAAACAAATGTTTTGGGGTAAAAAATACCATTTTTTTTAAAGTATAAGTGTAAAGTTACACCACACATTACAAGAAGATCCTAATATTTGGACTGAAGTTCAACACTCAAATCACAAATCATCCTGCTGTAAATTAGCTAAAGCTCTAGGCTTTGGGTATTATATAGTACAGGCCAAAAGTTTGGACACACCTCATTCAATGTGTTATCTTTATTTTCATGACTATTTACATTGTAGATTCTCAGTGAAGCCTTCACTGTGAAGGCATCAAAACTATGAATGAACACGTGGAGTTATGTAATTAACCAAAAAAGGTGAAATAACTGAAAACATGATTTATATCGTAGTTTCTTAAAAATAGCCACCATTTGCTCTGATCACTGCTTTGCACACTCTTGCACTCTCTCGATGAGCTTCAAGAGGTAGTCACCTGAAATGGTTTTCACTTCACAGGTGTGCCTTATCAGGGTTAATTAGTGTAATTTCTTGCTTTATCAATGGGGTTGGGACCATCAGTTGTGTTGTGCACAAGTTGTCCAATAGGGCCCACAGCCCTATTGGACAACTGTTCAAATTCATATTATGGCAAGAACCAATCAGCTAACTAAAGAAGAACAGTGGCCATCATTACTTTAAGAAATGAAGGTCAGTCAGCCCGGAAAATTGTAAAAACTTTAAATGTATCCCCACGTGGAGTCGCAAAAACCATCAAGCGCTACAATGAAACTGGCACACATGAGGACTGACCCAGGAAAGGAAGACAAAGAGTCACCTCTGCTTCTGAGCATAAGATGAATGCCAAACAGAGTTGTAGCAGCAGACCCATCTCGAGAACAACTGTTAGAGACGGTGTGAATCAGGCCTTCGTGGTCAAATAGCTGCTAAGAAACCACTGCTAAGGAGAGGCAACAAGCAGAAGAGATTTTTTTGGGCCAAGAAATACAAGGAATGGACATCAGGCCAGTGGAAGTCTGTGCTTTGGTCTGCTGAGTCAAAATTTGAGATATTTGGTTCCAACCGTCGTGTCTTTGTGAGACGCAGAAAAGGTGAACGGATGGATTCCACGTGCCTGGTTCCCACTGTGAAGCATGGAGGAGAAGGTGTGATGGTGCGGGGGCGTTTTGCTGGTGACAAATGTTGGGGATTTATTCAAAATTGAAGGCACTCTGAACCAGCATGGCTACTACAGCATCCTGCAGCGACGTGCCATCCCATCCAGTTTGTGTTTAGTTGGACGATCATTTATTTTTCAACAAGACAATGACACCAAACACACCTCCAGGCTGTGTAAGGGCTATTTGACCAAGAAGGAGAGTGATGGAGTGCTGGGGCAGATGACCTGGCCTCCAGTCACCGGACCTGAACCCAATTGAGGTGGTTTGGGGTGAGCTGGACTGCAGAGTGAAAGAAAAGGGGCCAACAAGTGCTTAAACACCTCTGGGAACTCCTTCAAGACTGTTGGAAAACCATTTCAGGTGACTACCTCTTAAAGCTCATCGAGAGAATGCCAAGTGTGCGCAAAGCAGTGATCAGAGCAAAGGGTGGCTATTTTTAAGAAACTAGAATATAAAACATGTTTGCAGTTATTTCACCTTTATTGTCAAGTACATAACTCCACGTGTTCATTCATAGTTTTGATGCCTTCAGTGAGAATCTACAATGTAAATAGTCATGAAAATAAA
>JAPTHA010000001.1:12751023-12762676 GCA_029814585.1 Gymnapogon annona
TATACCACCCCAGACAAGACCCAAGGTGTAAGTTGTACAAAGAGGCACCTGAGACATCCAGTACAGGCTGCAGGGTATACGATGTCGGATAGGGAAAGCATACATGGAACGCCACGACCAAGAGGCTGGCATAGTATACACAGGTCATAAACTCCGGTCCTCAAGGGCACCTATTTTGCATTTTATAGATGTGCCCCTCATCCAAAGCACCTGATTCAAATGATAAGCCTATCATCAGCTCAGTCAAAGCTTGATAACGACCTGTCAGGTGTGGTGGAAGAGGGATGCGTCTAAAACATGCAGGATAGGTGCCCTCGAGGACCGGAGTTGGCAACCCCTGTTATACAGGAACATCTGTGTGCAGTATGGGCTGGAAACCCCATGGTCAAAGTGGGAAACACCTGCAAAGCTGATAGAGAATGACTGAGCAAAGATCCTGTGGGACTTCCAGTTACAGACTGATCGGATAGTAATGGTGAACCAACCAGATATCGTGGTGGATGAAGGGCTGAGGAAAGTCGATGTAGTGGATGTGTCAATACCAAGTGACGGGAACATCCGGAAAAAGGAAGATGAGAAACTTGAGAAATACCAAGGGCTCAGAGAGGAGCTGGAGAAGGCGGGGAAAGTGAAGTGGAGCCCATGGTGAACGGAGCACTCGGGGCAGTGACACCCAAACTGGAGGAGTGGCTAAAACAGATCCCTGGAACAACCTCAGACATCTCAGTCCAGAAAAGTGCAGTGCTAGGATCAGCAAGGATACTGCGCAGGACCATCAGACCTCCTGGCTTCTGGTAGAGGACCCAGTCCGGAGGGACAAACACCACCCGTGGAGGGTGATGCAGGGTGAACAGCTTCCTCTCTCAGGCTGTGAGATTCATCAGTGGACTATCCCCCATCCTCACATACACATCCAAACTTTAAACGCACTTCAGAGAGAATGCAGTCACTGGTTGAGAAACAATATTTCATTCTCGTGCATGGAATGTATAATGAAAATGACAATAAATTTCTTTTGACTTTGATACAAAGATTTAGTTTTTAATGTAGTGTTTATAACAAACACCGAAATGACACAAGTGACTGCAGCGATTGGCACTGTTAGGCCACAGGAGGTGTTTGTGGAGGTCCTCTCTGTCTTTCTCCCCTAGTCCAAAAACATGCACTATAATAGGGTAGACAGGTGACTTTAAATCACTCATATGTGAGTCTGTGTGTACGTGTGTGTCAACTCTGTGATGAACTGGTGACTTGTTCATCACAAGGGATTACGGTAAATGGTTCCATACATAGAAAAATAAAAAAAACAGCAGACTCTAAGTAGTGTTTATTTGAGATACTTTTTTCTTACATGCAGAATAAAGCTTGCCATACAGATAAAAAGAGAATGTAACCATTATGAATTGCCCAGTAACATAAATAAACTTAAGATTGTATTTTCCAAAACCTCAGTTTTAGCCCACATTCTGTGTTTTGCAGTGGTCCCACTATAAAAAAAGATCAATAATATTTCCAACTTACTTTTTTTCACCTTATAATGTCATACACATAAAAAATGTCAGCTGAATAAAAAAACACTAAATCCAATGTAAATATTTTGGAGTATCTATGGAGTTTAGATAAACATCATCTGCAGCAAAGTGTATCCACAAAAAGCAGACTGAACAATAGAAAAATGTGCAAAGACCATGCTACAGAGCAAACAGCACACCCCGTCTGCTTTGGAGTTATCCTTCAGTGACACTTCCCGTGTGTGTATTGAGTTACAGTTAGCCTTAAGCTTGAATTGAAGCTTATAAAAAGTAACGATGATGCATTTTATTACTGCAGATGAATACTCCCAAATGGCTGACACTTGATACATCTTAAACCCTGTTACACCTTCTTTATATATAAAAAAACAAAAAAAACAAATGATCGTGTATGATCTCACTCATAGGGTCAATTGCTTTGGCAAATGACAGCTTAATGATTTCCTGTTGAGGACTTAGAATGATGGATAAAGAAAAATGGAATGTAAAGGAAACAAACAGCAACAGGTCTTCAATGTCTTCAGGGTCTGATTTTTCTCGTTATTAGGTAGAATTATCGCACTCATGATGAAACTGTACGTAGTAGTCCTGTAACTACAGAACCGCTCTGTAGTTTACTGTTCCAGACCCAGATCATTAATTTGTACCAGAATGTGATCAACCTAAATACTCCTTTTCAATGCAAAAAGTCTCACATTAAGCCTTTGATAAAGTGCAAAGGTCACTGAGCTGAAGAGGTGCCTCCTGTTGGAATCAACGGTCTGGTTCTCTTTGCAGCATTTTCTTCAACAGCAAAAGTGTAGTTGTACTAAACGGAAAATGTATGCAGAACTGTTAGTAGGTCTTATCTTTTCTCAGCAAAGTTTCTCTACAAAATCTGAAGTAAAAAGGTGGAAATGGGAGAAAGATGCAACGTTACCTCATTTTCAATGTCCTGGAGGGACTTTATACGAATGCTGTTTAATTGAGAGTTCAGCTGGGAACCCTATGGATCAAAATAGAAATCCAATTTCACATCAAATGATTAGGAGAGACCAAACGAATGAATGATCAATGTTATTGATATTACGCACCGTGCCATTTGTCTGAGCATCAAACTTTGGATGAAGACTGAAAGGAACTCCATCTAGAGCTGCAGAGGAATCAGGTCAACGAGGCGGTGAGTGGCTCTTTCTGCTAAGTAAAGTTGTCTTTATGTAAAACATGAGCTACCTGTGATTCCCTGAATGCTGCCATCTGCAGGTACGTCACTGCCCTTGGTTTTTAGGCTGCAGCGTCTCTGACTCAGTCTGCTGGGTGGCAGTGGAGGAGGGTTACTGTGAATACAGAGCACATACAAGGCCATGACAAACACGGTGCCAGACAGAACTGGACCAGCCAACGTTTCAGCCAGAAACATTAAATCTAGTAATGGCTGAAGATTTTAATGAATTATTTTTTTGGCTTCAACACCTGAATACAAAACACTTTTTCTTTACTACAACTACACCACACATTTGATTTAACAGAAGAAAACTGGTTGTATTTTGAGAGTTTGTTGAGGAAGAAAGGTCTCCGGAGTAATTATCTCAAATTTTCCATTTAGGCATTTTTCATGGTCACAATTTTCCAAAAGCAAAACCTCCATAAATGTAAGAATTTCTATATATTAAAATAACCATGGTCAGGATACAACATTTGTAGGATTAAATCAAATAAAAACTGAGACTAGAATTCAATTGTCTGTTCGAGTTTAGTTGCAGTTCTGAATAAAGAGAATGGTTTGCCTCTGTAGATTTGCACAGAACCGGCACTGAATGTTGAAATATTTTCACTATGGAAATAAATGTATTGATAATTTATTGAGACAGATTGGATAGGGTCAGCTGTACCTGGGTCTGAGAGGCAATGGACCAGTGGCCTGCTCCAGGGACATTTTGCGGAGGTCGAGGCTGAAGCTACGGGGCTTGGCTTGAGGCACGGGGCAGGAAAAATGCCCCTTTCTACACCACAACACATAGCCATGGATATCTCTGTGGTAAAGCCATGGTAAAGAAACTTTAAAATCAACAGTCAACGCCTGTATGTGCTGTCAAAATCAAGTGCCTTCATACAAATTAATCAATTTGTGTTGATAGAACACATACATTTTTCATGAAAACAAAACACTAGCAGCTGTAGCAAATGCTCCAGGATGTCAAACTTAATTCAAATTGTATTCCCTAGTGCCACCAACCCCACATATGTGTAGTGCTGCAACATCATTTTGCTTTTGGCTGTCAGTTTCACATCCAACACAGCTGTATCCACGCTGCCCATGGGGACAACACGTACACACACCCTTGTCTTCTTTGACACAGTGGCTTCTGGATACACAAACACATACAACAGGCGTCTATTAGGGTGCAAAATAAATCACTATTTAGTAAGAAAACCACTCACGTGTATATGTGCCTGTGCTGTATAAGATATGTGTATATACAGTACATGTGGACGTACTCACTTGGTTCAAGATGTTCCGATATATAGCTGTAACCATGAGGAATAGAGTCCCTCTCTGATATAAGCTGAATGTCTGACAGTACCATACCACTTGATAAATCCTATAGAAAAAAAGAAACAGAGTGTATATGTTTGAAGCACATCAACGATGAGCAAAGACACAAAGAAGGGGCCTGGTTAAAAAGACTAGGATGTCTCCCTTTGTTGACATCTGTTACCTTGCTGTAACAGAGGTAATATCCTGACTTCATCCTGCGTGTAAAGTTTGCTGATGCTCCATCTTCAGTGATACTGATCTGTAGAGTGCACAAAGAAAGTACGACAACGTGCAAAGTCTGGACACAGAGAGTGTCTTTCACTGTAGATATACCCTTCAGGTTCTCACCAGAAAAAGTTACAGACAAGTTACTGGTAATCTATGACAGCTACTAAAACACTAGTAGATGTAGTTTGTTGAATATGTAAAGTATTACAAACAAACAAATGTTGACCAAAAGTGTTGGAGCCAGAGATTATGGTGAGTAGTGAATGTATCAGCTGATGGCACAATAGTCACAACTATTATTGATATAGTCTGTGACAGAACGCACGGGTTGGGTTCCGTCACAGTCATCGGGGTGCCGACGCACGGAGTGGACACTGTAATGTGCTTTTGCCTGGATAACGAGGGCCGGGGAAGTATTTTCAATTTGTTTCATGTGAGGGTAACGGCATGCCAGGCGTGATGCGGAACAGAGCTGTGCCGCGGAGCAGCATCGGACGCGTGTGGAGGTGCACGGGTGCGTCTGAAACGATGGAGTGGAGGTGTGCCGTGCTTATCAGAAGACTGAGGACTGTGCACACACATTTAAATCAAACGTTCACGTCTGTGATAAGTACAGCCACCAAAGCTCAGAGTCACCTGTGTCGTCCAGCGGGCAAACCCAGATGCTGGGGGAGACCCTGTTTTATATGCACAGGGCGCGCGTAAAAGGTGGATGCGCTCATGTGTATGGGTGGGGTTTTGACACACACAGTTTGTTCTTGTATTTATGTTTGTTAAAGGGGTGAAATGTTGAATGCTAGGGATATGCAACAACAGTCACACCAGTTGAAGAAATAATTGGTCTCAAATAATGATTTAAGGAGTTGATTGATTTCAGTGGTGCGATGGTTGCGTCCAGTGAGATATAGGGGAGACGCACCCGAGCCACTGCAGTTCTCGTTCTTTTTCCACTTGGCTCTACATAGACGCACCTCTGAGCAAGAGGGAGGGTAACTCTGGTCTGGGGTGAATTATGTGACCTAGCCTGGTAGGTTAGACACCAGGGTATTTTGCAGTTGAGATTAGTGTTTTTCTCATTTGTTTTTTTTAATTAATATTTTTGGAAACAGCTGTTTTCTTTTCCAATTTTTTTTTCCCTGGCCAACTAAATACATTTGTTCTTTGCAAGATACATCTGCCTCTGCCTATGTCTCAACGTCTTGACCTCCTCCAACCGCTCGACACACATTACGACATTGTCCTATTACAGAGCATCCATGACTGAATGCATATTTTACCACAATCAATCAAATTCATTTCAGAACTTTAGACAAGATAATTTACCATCAGTAAAACATTTCATTCAGTTCCCTGACTCATACAAACATTCAAACTGTTGTGTTTACAACATTTGATTGAACTTAAACACTATTAGTTGCGGTATTTTCTGCATTATTGCTGACACACTATTTAAGGTTACTAACTATATGACTATAATTACAGTTCATGAAATGAAAACCTTATCATAGATGCCTATTTAGGAATTCACAAAATATCATCATATAAACTGTTGAGGAATTACGCAACTTTTTTTGACTGAATAACAATATTTTAAAATATTGTTATTTTGCTGCTGTAATGACTATGGACTACTGTATATAGGACATATTGTAGTCATGCAATAAACATATACAGTATGACTTTGTACCAGGGTGAAATCTCTGGGACAAAGGCTGCTGTTGGAGGTCCAAGCCATAGCTGTGACTGGCCGGATGCCCCCATGCTCCATTAGCGACATCTGAGAAAGAAAAAGGAATTAAATTAGTTCTCCTAGTTAAATTCTAGGGAACAGAGAAGGTCAGCAAAAACAGAAACTGTTTTAATGATAAATACAGACCTAAATATATGACTTTAAAGTTTTTACTTTATACCCGTTTTATTTATGTTGTTGCCAGCCCAATAATTATGAAATTACACTTTGTGATAACAATAATCTACTGAATGATAGTCCAGATTATCTTTCGTTTTGTTGTATGTAAACTTCTTGAAGGACTGATTGGCATCATGAGACTCAAACTACGGTCATGTGATAGAAAATAGGTACTTAATGGATACAAGGATACAATTCACTCCAAGAATTTATATTATTGCTAGGCCACATTGTTTCCAACAGAAAGATCCCATTCAGTCTAAAACATCACGTCATTACTTTTCAAGGAGAGAAACAAACTGCTTCAGCACAAATATTTAGCTTCACTTTCTGAGTGTTTCGAGCTTTGTATGAGTACCCTCTTGAAACAATAATTACAGTTCATCTCACTTATCCTTTTAATATATTGCCAAACTTTGTCTAAATCTTGGTTGGAGTTACATATGCAACCAATATAAAGCAATAACTAAATTACTGCAAGTTAAACTGCAACGTTGGTGACATAATTTCATTATCAAATCCTATCATGATTAAAATCAGTCGAAATGATGCCACTGAAATTGACTGAATTTTACCAAGTGAATATGCTAATCCCATTTGTTATGAAACGTAAAATACATTTCCGTATTTTATTTGTTGCCACGTCTATATATATAGGATAAATTACGTCATACTGTCTAGGGCTCTATTTTGGTATCAGGGTGGGAGATCAATACCAACCAGATGATGCAGACACTGAAAACCCTGGCTTGAGCTTTGACAGTTTTTCAACAACACTGACACAGCACAAGACGTTAAACTATACCAACAAAGCTTACAATCAAGAAAACCTGAGTAAAAATCAAATATGAATCATAGTTAGGAGTCATATTCGACGTTTCCATGTCAAGCCGAGCTCACCTCACAATAGCAACATTTGTTCCACTGACCAAACTTGTTTGACTCCTGTTAAAAATTAACTTTATTCGTCTTATTTCGCAAACAGCCGAAACTAATCCAAAAAATACACACTCACCGTCGATCTGTGTTCACTTTCTTCAATTTGAGGTAACGTGGTTTATCACAGACACAACTTTTTAGTTGTCAGCCGAAATACGTCGCTTTTCCTTTCCAAAGCAGGAAGTACTGAGTCCTGGAATACTACATCTCCCATCATGCCACTGGAATTCGCGTCAGAATAAGTTGACATTTCCCATAGGAGCACTAGATGGCAGCGTTCAAAACACAAGAAAAAAACATAGCTCTTTTCTTTTGTTTTCCAGGTACTGTGTGTTAAAAATGAATAAATCTGAATCTTAAAAGTGATATTGAAAGAAATGATATGAAAACAGGCAATATTTGATATTGAAACGGCAGCTCCTAAAACAAGAGTGGTTTCTCATTTATTAACCCTCCTATGATAGAACAATGAATGTCTTTGGATATGTGGATAATTGTCTTCTCGGTGTAAAGACTGATTTGTAAATGTATTGCGCAACAAAATATCCTTATTCATTCATTCATTTCTTCATTCATTCATTTTCTGAACCCGCTTTATCCTTTGCAGGGTCTCAGTGGGTGGGGAGGTGGGAGACACTGGAGCCTATCCCAGACACTGAAAGGCGAAGGCATTGGTAACCCTCGACAAGTCGCCAGTTCATCACAGGGATCATTCACATGCATTCATACACCACTGCAGGGGCACTGGAGGCAAAGTGGGTGAAGTGTCTCGCCCAAGGACAAAATGGCACATGACTACGACAACAGACCATTGGAACCACCAACCCTTCAGTTACTGGACAACTGACTCTACTGTGTGGACCACGGCCACCCCAAAATCATTATTGCCTGATAGTACATTTAATTCTCTGCAAATATGTGATATGTGCAATTAACAAAACAATGCTCCATCCAGGGGAGCTCAAGTCCCTGTTGGCATGCCAACATGTAAAGCAGACCACAGGGGCATCTTTTATCTTGGAGATTAAAGTGATTTCCTTCAGAACATTCTACTATTGATAGGTTCAGTTAATGAGAACAAACCGGCTGGGATCTACTGAGACCAAACAAGACCACAAAAGTGAAGTGTGACCAATTGGTATGATATGAATACATGTGAACAAAAACGACTGATAACTGGAAGGAATGCCATATAGCTCCATTGATGTCCATGGAAGATGAATATAGATGGACAAAATTCAAAGTTGGCAATATCATTACATTCAGGAAACAGAAGACATTCAAGTCACATACAAACCTTAAGAGGATCAATATTTAGAATTATCCAACTCTTCTTGCCTCAAAAGCCGGGCTACCTTTAATATTTACACAAATTGCTCTGATCAGAACACTGACTCTGGAGATTTATTTGGTGCCATCCACCATAAAGTATGATAAAAAAGCAAACAAAACTGTAAAAAAACAAACAAAACATAAATTATAGTGCACCCAAAAGCACTAATTAGGCATCATGTCATTATTGCACTCCAGTCTTCGTTTGTTTAGATCTTCACACAAACAACAAGCCTTTCCATGTTGAGATGACGGGCCTGACAACGATTTACAGCATTCCCCGAGGCCCACCAACATACTGATAGTAGGAGAGTCAAGTTAAAAAACAGAAACACAATAGAATCAAATATTTATTCTAGTTGCCTTCAAAATAAAAGCACGAGCCATTGTTCGTCCGTTATTTGTTATTTGCATTTCAACAGGCTTATGGGGAACATTTGTGCTCACAGAAATGCAAATAGAAATGAACATAAACACATGCAGCTACAATATAGATGTGTTATTATTAATAGACATTTTATTTTTTAGTAAAGTTGGATGGACATCAATATCTAAGGCACTGTTTCAGTACTGCATTGTAAAGTTTACCAGTGTCATTGAAACACTGTGACATAGAAAGGGATGGATGGTTATCGTCATTAAAACCAGGTTAAAGTTCAACCTTAGTTGGACAATGACCAACACAAAGGTTTATATCAGGGTAGCAAATGTGCAGCCTGTGGCAATGTTATGCCTCTTACTAAATATTTTGTGCCTACATTAGACCCACTGTGATCTTCTATCTGAGAAGCTGAGGCACAATATTGTTAAAATGGCACTTTAATATTTTGCACTAAAACAAAGATAAAAAATTGGAAGTCATAATTTAAAGTTCATTATGCTATTTCTTCATTGGTCTGATCCATTTGACGTTGTTTTGGGTTCCTTAATATATGTATTTGACGCCTGGACCAAAATGAGCTTGATACACCTGTTTGATGTAGTATGATGAATTTATCATTTAGTTTAAAAAAACAACCATTCACTTCATAATGTTTACTTGGAATTTTGGACAATGTGACTAATTTCTAGAAAAAAATAACGTGGATTTTACTACGACACACACAACAGAGACCAAGGCCACTGATGTGTTATTTCCAAGAGTTGGATATTGCGCCATTTCTTTTGATTTTTTTTTTTTTTATTTTGGCGTTTTGTTACCGGAAATGACTTTTTTACATTCTGAGGAACTTGATGGTGGGCAGCGTAATTGTGGGAGGAGTGAAAACCGTGCCGGCGATAAACAGCTCGATACACACATCAGTCGTGGGATCTGTGGTGCGTGGGTGAACACTTTTAATGACCGTGCAGATCCTCGGGACACGAGAAGAAGTTGTAGCTCCATTCCATCCAGGGATTGACTCAATCATCATCTACGGTGTCTTCCTCCTCAGTTTTGACTGACAGCTGATTTGTAAAGGAGACTGTCTCTGCCATGTGTGGTCCACTCCGTCTTCTGTGTTCAGGTAGCTCAGTTTCCTGTGGAAGCTTCTTTCTTTTTGTTGATGTTATTTTCCCTTTGTAAGGACAACAGCTGCCTAAACAGCCCATTTATGTACCAACCTCAGATCCTAGGCTGCTGATCTTATTTTAATTGTAGTCATTGTTGAATAAATAACAGTTTCATCGAGTTTCTGTCTTTAGTGGGTGAATAATAACAGGACACACTTCTCTCTGAAATCTACATGTTTTTTAGGGAAACTTTCCAGCCTTTGAGGTTTTCCAGCTCAGCCTTTTACTTAGTGGCCCTCTTCCTATGTCCACGCTGGGATCCACACCAGAGTGGAGGCAGCCTCAAGACCAGACCTGCATCATGTCAGGTCACAGTGCAGCACCTGGACATCTGTCAGAGGCTGAGCACGATCCAGACCACATGAGGACAACACACCCAGACCTTGGCCAGTCGCAGCAGGACATCTCCGACATCCTCCAGCAGATCAGGAACATCACAGATGAGAGTCTGGATGAGTCTCAGGCCAGGTAATAACAGTGTCCAGATGAGAGGAATAGGAAGAACATGGATAAGGACAAGGATAAGCATATGGATATACTCAGTAAATCATCAATAGAATAGACTGTGTATTAGGCAGTACAAAGCAAAGTACTTTAGTTCAGGGGCCACATTCAACCCAGTATGATCTGAAGTGAGCTGGACCACAAAATAATTACATAATACAACCCCCAATTTTGGTTGTTAAAAGTTTGGAGTTATTTGTAGGTTATACTTCATCGTTTTTCTACTACTTGAGATTAAAATGGTCTGTATGTGGCCCCTGAACTGAAACCAATGTAATTCAGTGTAGTTTTTGCAGTTTGCAGATTCATATCACTGGTCAGATTGAAAACTTTAGAAAGTTGCATCTGGATGTCAGCATTATCTTCTAGCCACATAAATCAATTTAAACATTTAAACCAAGTGTATTTTTACGAGAGAGTACTTAACTCACATCCTCATAGACCAAACAGTAAAAGAAATGATGAGCCTCATTTGACTTTCACCCGTCCCTCCTTACAGGTTGCTATGGCCTTTTTTATTACACTCACTTCAGTTCAGTGGACAAAATGAATTGCAGACATATTTACAATGTTGCCCACAACGTTGGAATAAAATATTTTTACCTTATCTTATGAAAAGCTTGTGACAGTGTGATTTAATCTCAATATATAAAGTGTAACTGGAACTCTGTATGTACTTATTGCACTTGATTACAGGTGAGAACCAAAGTGCAGAAATAAGAATGAAATGAAGAATGTGTCTGAAAATAACATTTTAAGGGCAACAGTGTGTATATAATATGTAGCAATATCTTGACCTCAACTAAGCAATATGAAATAAAGTCGCGAAAGCAACAGAATAAATTAGACACAGGATAGACATGATGCAACAGGGTTAAAATGATGCTCAAGATGCTAGAAGGCAAAATACAATATTAAAATTAGACTTTGGAAGTTGAACCCTGGCATTTTCAGGGATGTATGCAAGTTAATACCTCTGTCTCCGTCTGTGTCTGTCCATGCAAGGAAACATGCTTTAAACCAGTGGTTTTCAAAGTGGGGGCCACCAGAGGGCGCTAGGTGGGCCTCAGAAAATTGGAGGGAAGGAAAAAATATAATATTACACAATATAATATAATATATTAAAGAGAAAGAGAAAAA
>JAPTHA010000001.1:12769942-12783136 GCA_029814585.1 Gymnapogon annona
CGTATTTGCTGACAGATACTGTCACAGCAGATTATTTGTCAATAATCGGCAGTGCGCATTATGTGTGCACGGAGTTCTAAAATCTGGAAACAGTCAGACAGTGCGCGGTGTCCGGTCCGACCGACGCTGCGCACTGTCTGGTATGTACTGGTCAACTCACTAGCTTGCGATAACGCGCAGTTATGCGCATGCTCATTGATTGGTCAAACTGACTGTCAATCAAGTGAAAAATTTAATTCACTTCACGATAATAGGCTGATGGCTAAATTGTAATGCCATGCGATCGACTGGTGGATCGCGATCGACTGGTGGATCGCGATCGACTGGTGGATCGCGATCGACTGGTGGATCGCGATCGACTGGTGGATCGCGATCGACGTATTGAGCACCCTTTGTGTGACGGAATCTGAATGCTTTATGTGGTGTTCCATCTATTTTGACCTTTTTTTTTGCCAACTGGTTTGGAAACAACATAATTCGTTTTAAGAAGAACATTATAAAGTTCCAAGAAGAGGTCAACCAGTATTTTATGAAAGCAAACATGGATGTCAAGACCACTCCACAGCCACACCCAACCCAGGTATAAACACACACATCAACCCTAAAATACTTAAACAGTCAGTGAAATGCACCTGTGTTGGCTAATGATGGCTATCTGATAGACTTGAGAGGTAAATCAAATGCCCTCACTGACAGTGTATATAATTACATGTTATATATATATGTGTTGTATATGATATTATATACAGTATCATATACAGTACATTGTTGTATATGATGTTTGCTGAGGGGACCCTGGAAGGGAAAAGCCAAAAGAACTCATCATATACAATATTGTATATGAAGTTATGGATATATGCATATGTTTTTATATATATATTATATTCTATACACACCTTTATTTCATTTTTTTCCTGACGTGTTCGCCAACAAGTCGAGGACACCCAGGTCCATGTTACACTCCTGATGTAAGGTTACAAAGTCCCACCCAGAGCCACTCCTTTCCTACATCCTTTTCTCCATGTAAGTAGTCACAGTGGCACACTGTTGCTATAGTTACGCACTGTCCAAGTGAGTAGCCATGGCAACAGCCTATTCCTTTTGATAACCTGCTAGTGAATTTAGATCCTGCGGCTGTATTGTGGTTTCTTTTGTTTGTGTCTGCTGCATCACACAACAGACTGAGACTCATGATTGAAGTAGGCTGTCAGAGTAAATTCAGGTAAAAGGGGAAAAACTCTTTTGACAGTTTTTTTGAGTGCTGATGTTAAATGTGGGCAAATGTGTGAGGCGAGTGTCATCACATTTGCCAAGACTGACCATCTCTAATTTACTTCATACCTTCATAATATAATCTCATCAGTCTGAGTAAACACCATATCAAATTTTAGCCGTCCGGTTGACACTGTTTTTCTTGTCAATATAAGAAAAATGCAAAATAAGTCAAATAAATCATCAAATTTTAAACATTAAAGACAAATGTGGAACATTTTTGGTATTTGTTTACAATACCACATTTGTGGAAAAGGTGAATGCATCTTCACATGGAAGCACAGCTATGGAAAAAATTAAGAGACCACTGCATTTTTTGTCCTGAAATCAGCATTTCTACATGTATGACAGCCATTTCATTCCAGCATGTGTTGAATTTATTTGCTTTAAAATTAATGCAATCTTGTTTTTTTCGCATCATTTGCATCATTGCATCTTCTTTCTTATTTTGACAATTTGTCATTGTCATTTGTCAATTTGTCATTTTCTGTAAATAAATGCTCTAAATGAATATGTTTTTATTTGGAATTTGGGAGAAATTGTGTCAGTAGTCTACAGAATGAAACAAAAATGTTAATTTTACTCAAACATATACCTATAAGTAGTAAAATCAGAGAAACTGATCATTTTGCAGGGTCTCTTACTTTTTTCCTGAGCTGTATATTCCTATATTTTTCATGTTGCTAAAGCCATATTTTAGGAAATATGCAACCATAGATTGTAAAGTCGTAGGCGTCTGGTATCTTAGATTTAACTGCTGAACATTTCCTGCATCTATAATGAATCTATATCTATGACAATAAAACTGAACAGCGAATGTATTTTAAAATAAATACTTGTGTCAATCCATGGATATTCAGTAGTGTTAAAGGATTTATGTATGTCCACTTTGTTTCTGTAGGTTGATGAAGGGTTGCAGGACCCTCCCCATCTCACCCCGCAACAGGAAGTTTCAGCCCTGTCTCTTCCAGCTGATGATTTGCATTAGGTATCCTGCATGTTATATATTTTTTATCTATTTATCTATTTTCCCTCTAAGTGTGCCAATGGGTTGACAGTACCATTTTTTTTATAGTGTCATCTTTCACGTATCAAAAATAACATTATCAATCGAGGGAACTTTTAATGTAATGTTTTACTCAGATGTTGTTTTTGTACACATTGAGTCACAACTGTTTTTTCTTGAACTGATTTTAAAGATTGCCACAGACAAAAACCCTGGAAATGGCAGAAATGATCAAAACTTAAATAAACACATAGCTTATTAAGGGTTTTGTATCTTGTGATACTTCTAAAAAGAATGGTCTGCATTTTTTTTGTTATTGTCAGGTGAACATACACCACCTATTAACATTTCTTTCCTCAAACCCAAAGTATTTAAAAGGTAGTGTGATGGGAAATCTAGTTTTGGATGGTTAGGGTTAGTTTACATAGTGTAATTTTGACTTCTGGACTATAAAACCTCTGAACTAAACTGTTTCAATTGTGTAAATGTGAGGAGGATCGAGACGCAGGAGAGATTAATTGAGAACGAAAAAAGGATTTATTCCACAAACGTCAATGTATGATACAAAAAGGTAAGTGATAAAAGAAAACAAAAGATACATTTGAAGATGGGTGGTGGTGATGTGCCTTCACTGGAAAACAAAACACAAAAAGATACACAACTGATTAGTTCACCAGGTACTTTACCCATACGCTCACCTATCTCTCCAGTTCACCAAGATCGAGGGGCCAAGCTTAGTCCCGCGTGAAGGACGATCAACTCTTTAGCATTGAAGACAGCCTCCACTGTTCCTTAAGTAGCACCTCTGATGAGTAGATTGGAAACCGGTGAGGATGCACGTCGCAGTGTCTGAGATGACAGAAACTCACAGCTCCAAACAGTCACGTTACTCTCTCACATCCTCACCCGGAACCAGAAGTCCCCTGGCTTACACCAGAATAAAATGCACACCCTGCACACAACACAGTTTCTTTGTATCGTTTCTTTGTCAACACTCCTCCGGAGGTAATAGTGATGTCAGAAAAACAAAGCAGGCTTCATATCTACCTCCTGTTGGTATTATCTATTAACACGGGTAAAAACGTGATATAATCATCCCTACATTGATGATTTTAGCACAAAAAATAATTGTACAACGCTCAATACAATGTCACTTAGATGATATTTCATTGGCTAACATTAGCTTTTGAATGAAGTCATAATGATTTATATCAGTCTGTGAAATTATTTTTGGCACTTTTAAAGCCTAAATTATACTGTATTCTTTATTATTTTTTCTACAATTTCGATACTTAAGTAATTGTCTCTGCATGGAATTATATTTCTATAATTTTTTGTTAAAAGACTGGATAATATGACATCTAATGATAAAAAACTTATGATTGAATTAACTCTGTATTTTTACTGTACTCATATTACAATCTTTTCTTTTCAACTATATTTCCGCATGTTTCAGCTACTTTTCAGGTGTCAGATACTTATTTATCTACCTTTTGGAAATCCTGTCTCTATCCCATCAGAATTATTCAATACATGTAATTCTGGTGATCATTATTCCTGGACGTAGAAGAATACTGTGAAAATGACAAACCTCACTTTATGGTTCTATATGGAGAGTCACAAAGTCCAGTGTCTTTAGTGTACGTCTGGACCAATAACGTAGTGGTTAGCATGGAATGTGTGTGTGAGGAAGGTGGAGAGGCAATGATTTGGTTCAATTCAAATATGCGAATTGGATTTGCTGTGGTGACCCCAGAAGGAAAAAAGCCGAAAGAAATCATCACCATTGTCATTATTATTTATTTCTGTTATTATTTTGTTCGAGTAAAGCACTTTGTGCATAACTAGGCTGAACTCTTCTAATGTGACTGATACTTACTGACCGTGTTTGACTAGGGGAAGGGTTAGATGGTGAGAGAGGTTGAAGGTTGAAAGGATTGATTGAAAACGACACAGACAGACTGGAGCAGAGACTTTACCCGAGGCAGGAACGTGGGACTGTCCTGGTGCACCATGGATTTCTTCCCTGGAGCTTTGATCCTCTTTTCTCTGTTGTGTCCAGGTAATGATCAGTTTAATACAGAGTAACATCTGCTTTGACACTAATATCTTAATACTTATTTTTTTAATTCATGGAATGAACATGAAAGTGTGATTTTATCTTCTGCAAGAATGTCCAAAGCCTGTACAACAAAAGAGTTTGTGTGGTAATATTAACACCCAGCATATAGACAGTACTAGTCATATTAACACTATCATTTATAGTGTGAGAATGAAGCAGTGTCGTCTATTAATTAATTTCCCTGAATGTTTTCACTCTAAACTGTCCTTTTTACATATGTTCAAAACAAAACATTTCCAGTACCCAGTTTGAACAGTTGTACAGATGTTTTTTGTAATGATATTGGTGCTAACTTTTAGTCATATCAAGTTTTTGTGTGAATATCAAAACTGTGTTCATAGAGGCAGATATTCTTCTTTGGCAAGTTTTTCATTTTGTCAGCAAATCTGTTGACTGTGTTTGTTCATGTTGTTTGCTCTGGGGTGTTTACACTCAACCCAGACTCGTCTAAAGGTTCATGCGTATGTTTTTGCACGGTTCAGTGGTTCACAGGTCTCTTTCTCTCTGCAGCTTCAAGTCAGGCTCCTGTTGTTTCAGTTGAACCCCGGACGACCACTGTGCGCCAGGGGGAGGCTGTGAGCTTCAGGTGCATTGTGGGTAGTGGCCCATTGTCCAGCTCTGTGCAGTGGAGGAGGACCAATAACCATGGATTAGCAGGTTAGGAGTGATTGTTTGCATAAGCATCCTTAAAGAGACTAGGCATCAGTTAAGGTGAACTAGATGATGTTTACTTTTTCTTTTTCAGACAATGTTAAAGTTGGTCCTGATGGGTTAGTGTTGACTGTGACTAATGCTCGACCTGAAAACCAGGGCCAGTACCGATGTGTGGCAACCAACTCTGCAGGCCGTGGCACCGCCACAGCTGTGCTCAACATGAAATGTATGCTCGTCTTTGGGTTTATATATATATATATGAACAGTGGTATATTTACAGCCTTGAGACTATTCAATGTCAGAGAAAATACCACATTCATTATATACAACATTGAATTCAAACAGAGTATATTAACATTGATTCTCAACACCATTATCTGGGTCAAAAACTCACATGTTTTATCTATTCTTGAGTTTCTTTAACATTTTGTGTGGGTTAATTTGAGGACAACTTTCCCATGTCTCATACTGGTATAATGTAAAAATTCCCTGAATGCATGATCTTATGTGATAGTGTAGTTGAACTCATGTATTACCTTCAAAGTCAAAAAGAAGGACATTGCTCAAGTATGTGTAATGCGGAGAAAGGGGTAAGTATATAATTCTAATATAGATATATAAATATTGCAGTATATAAATATGATTCTGCACAGTATCATATAAAATGGGAAAACATGGTCACCTGGAGATTTATCATTACCTCTGCATTGTTATAAAAATGTCATTATTACACAGACTGCAGATTTTTATAAAGGTAAAATGTGACACAACATGATATTATAAATAATGTACCGTGTTACCATAGGAACCCTGTATAAACCATACTGTCCAGATGTAGAGGAGCCAACTTTTTTTGTCACAAATCCCAGTGAATTTCATTCACATAATCATTTAACTTGCCAATTCGATTAAATTGTGACACACATTACAACGCCAATAGCTCAACCAGTCAGCGTTACCATTTTTTTTTTTTTTTTTTTACGTGTCATTCATTCTCAAATCTTTTTCTTGCTCTCCTCCTTCAGATCCACCTAAAGTACAGTTAACACCATCAGGACCATTGCAGGTCAGGATAGGAGACCATGTTTCAGTGGAGTGTCGAGCCACAGGTCGACCAAAGCCCACGTTGTCTTGGAAACGTCAAGGCTCCACTCTGCAGCTGGTTACCTTAGAGACAAACGAAGGCAACACCATACAGGTAAATGAATAGCACACACTAATGTAGTGTCTTAATAGAGTGCTGTAATATGTGTATTTAGAACTTTATATATGTATATATTTGTCTGTTTTTGTGGCAATTCTATATTTTTTCCTCCGGCTTTTTACTATATATGAATGGAGTCAATGTAATGCCCAAAGGCTTAAAATACAACCTTCTGATTCGGATTCATCCAACATTTTCCTTGTTTCCTCAGTGGCCCACTGTCCGCCCTGAAGACTCTGGAGTGTATATTTGTCAGGCTGAAAATAATGAAGGGGTAACAGAAGTTAAAATTAACATACTTGTGGAGGGGGGTCCTGGTGCACCGGTGGCTTCAGTGAGTGCCACAGAGATGACAGTGGTCGAGGGACACACAGTCACTATGGAGTGTCAGGCCACAGGTAATCATACATTCTGTTATTTACTCTCATTTTTCCTCAAAAGTAATTCTGGTGAAACTGCCTTTAGCTCCTACTTTACTTCCATGTTGAATTCACTTTAAACCATAGTAATTACTTTAAAGACATATTTTTTTAACACCACCTTTGATTAATGTTGTTAATGTCTCAGCTATTCAACTCAACTACTCAACTACTTATCCAAGATGGCGCCACGATAGGCAGCCTATTACAGCAGCTCCTAACTCTTTTTCTTACTTAAGTTTTTCTTCCTCGACTCTCGTGGTCGAGTTAATTGGACTCTTGTATGACATGGACATGTGTAATTTTTGAAGTTTTTGTGAGGGTAGTCGCCTATTTGTTACTCTCATGGAACTCTTCAACACCACAATGGCCAATCTCGTGAGCCACTCCATTATTTACAGTTGGGATCAGCTGTTGGAGTTTGCGTTCCATCTGTCCTAATGGGTAACGGAAGATCTCTACCCAACAAGATGGAAGAGCTAATGGCGCTAACCATACTGCAGCGGGAGTACAAGCGGAGCAGCCTCCTGCTGTTAAAGGGCACCTGGCTCACGGACAACACACTGGACTCTGTTGTTACTTTGGTTGGTTTTCAACTGGTGAGAGTGGACCGAAGCACGAGGGAGAGTGGTTAGAGGAGAGGGGGGGGACTGACGATGTATCTGAATGAGAGATGGTGTAACGGACACATCTGTGAAGGAGCAGTGCTGAACCAAAGACGTTGAACTGTTAGCGGTTACCGTGCGACCGTACCACTATGGTCTATCTGTCTATCTGTCTATCTGTCTGTCTGTCTGTCTGTCTGTCTGTCTGTCTGTCAGGGCTGGGCAAAAAAATCGATTCATATTTTGAGAAAATAAATTTTTTTAGATTTTGTCCCCCTCTGCTATAACACGCACACACATTTTGCATTCGCCAAGACTCCCTTCAGGCTTTGCGTATTTCACTGACTGTGGCGCGTCCTCTGTCCCTCCCCCCTGCGTGCAGCACTATCAACAGATTCAGATTCAGATTCCTTTATTTGTCATTGCACAGACCAATGATCTGGCAACGAAATGTCATTAGCAGCAGCACAGAGCAGAAAAATAGAGCAGAGCAGATATACAACAAAATTGAAATTCTAGCATAACATAAACAATGTATACCCGCAACCCACTGCACCGATGCTGTAGTCATGTGGGTCGCTCTTCAGTATTCACCGCTGTAGCTCATCCCAATTGGAGACGGACTGGCTCAGGGTCCCACATAGGCATTAAGGGGGTCCATTGAGAGTAGCAAACCAGCTACTACCTCTCAAAATAACTGCAAAAATGACACATGTCCATGTTGTGCAAGAGTCCAATCAACACGACCACAAGAGTCGGGCAGAAAAGCTTAAAAGTAGGAAAAAAGTTAAGGAGCTGCTGTACAGGCAGCCTACAAGGGCGCCATTTTGGAATGTTGTGTTGGCAAACAACATGGCAGAAACAGCCACCGAAAAAGAGCAGGTCGTTCCAAAGAAATGCTCTACAACGTCTGTAATTTGGAATTGGTTTGGATTTACGGCATCTGATGAGGAGCAGGCAACATCTCACAGTAAAATATGTCTCAAGGCTGTTGTTGTCGCCGGTAGCAGTATGACAAACATGTTTCAACATTTAAAGCGGAAACATACGCCTGAATGGGAAAAGTGTTGCCGTCTTCACAACGAACACCACTCTAGCACTACTCGTGATAGTTCATCTGCCAAGACAAAGCAAACAACTGAAGCGTTGTACCATACGAGAAGAGCGGAGCAAGGTGGAAAGGATTACTGAACGAGTGATCAGTTATTTCTCGTTCAGATATCTCGGTGAAGAATGTGCATGTTAGAGATGCATTATTAAAGTCAACGATGGTTTGGTCCATAAATATCAAGTTCCAAATTTGAGTGACCCTGCTGAGTTGTCAAATTCAGGTACAGCTCCTTTAAGCACATAATTATTTTTTCCAAATCATTGTTATATTATAGTTAATAGTGTGAAGTGAACAATTAAAATTATGATATGAAAACAAAACCTATTTTAATTTGCTCAGAAATGTAGTGAAGTATGTACTTGGCAAAGAATGTTTAGAATTTATTATGGTTAAAGCCAGTGTTTACATGTTCTTCTATATTACATTTACAAATTGCACTTGTCACTTTGTTCTTGTTGAGGTTGGCATTTTTTGTTTTAGCACTTTTAACCAAAATACAATTAAGTTACACTTATTTGTTTACATATAAACAATTTTTGTCCACAGTTATGTTTTTGTAAATCAGGAAAAAAAAAATTGAATCGTAAATCGAGTTTTTTTTTTTTTTTTTAAATCTGAGATTTTTGGGGGGGGACAAAATCGCCCAGCCCTACTATCTATCTATCTATGTATCTACTTTTTAAAGGCTTTTTCTCATTTGTTCCTCAGGCTTTTACAAATACACTCTTGAAATAGTATCTCCCCTTCTGATCTTCCTTTAAGGTTCTCCTCCACCAATCATCACCTGGTCCAAGTTACGAGCACCGTTGCCATGGAAACACACGGTTGTCGGTGGTGTTCTGACTCTGACCAGTGTGGGGCGCCAAGACTCTGGACAATACATCTGTAATGCCACCAACATCCACGGATACAGCGAGGCCTACACGCAGATGGAAGTGGACAGTGAGTAGACACACAGTCGGATTCATACAAACTGTAAATTCAGGTTAATGCCCACCACGGACACTGAGGACACAGATTGGTAGAAGTGCATATTTAGGCAGAAGTAACCAACCAAAGTGACTTATGGCAAAACTCTGTCAGTCCTCAGATTTAATATTGGGCTCATGCCCTACACTGGGTTGAACCTGCTCATAGAGGTTTGTTACAATGGAAATAGTTTTATAGTTTTTCAGTAGTGTCACATTCACAAGGAATTCTTTTTTTTAATATGTGGGTGAGTACAGAAGGTCCACACCAGGAAAAAACATTAATAAGAAACAAGGAGTTTTGGTTCTCAAGTACTATGGAATAAATGAAAGATTGAACAAAAGTTCTAAAATCAAGTACAATAATGTGAATATGAAGAATTATATCGTGAAAAATAGCTTCACAAACAGAAAGATCTAAAGATAAAATCATATAAAGACATATAAAGAGTTTTTAGATTAGACTGAACTTTATTTATTCCACCACCAGGAAATTTGTGATTTTTTAAAAATTAAACACACTGGTTGTTGTGAATGCTCCTGGATAAATAAAAATAACAAAATAAAGATAAGCAGTGAACAGTAAAAATAATAATAAGAGCAAAATCTAATCTAATTAAAATCAAATAAGAGTGACCTGCAATCAACCCAGACTATGGACCTGCTCTAAAGCGTCTGAATGAATTAACACTGATCTCATGGATATAGTGACTCACAGCATTTGTTACAGTGAGCTTTTGTGGTCCACACAGCCCCTCCGTACGCCACCTGTCTGCCTGACCAGGTCCGACTGCAGCCTGGAGATGCTCTGCAGGTGCAGTGTCTGGCCCACGGCTCTCATCCTATTCAGTTCCAGTGGAGCCGACAGGGCAGAGTTGGTCTACCTCCGGGATCACACACCACAAAAGACGGAAAGCTCCTCATAGCCCACGTCAGAGTCTCTGACAGTGGAACTTACAAATGTGTTGCCACCAACAATATCGGCTCCAGTGAAGCCCTTGCCAGAGTCGTGGTAAAAGGTTAGCTGTCCACTAATTCTATTAACATAGGTGAATAATTGGTGTAAAATGCAGTATCGTCTTTTCATGGTCATGAGATATTTGGACATTTGGATGTTCAGAAGCTCTGAAGTTACTGTGGAAACACCATCTTCTTCTACAGCATTGATTCACTTGTATCCTTTGTAGTTGAATCGTTAACGGTGGATGGACAATGGGTTCATGTTCAGTTAATGACAGTTTTGCTGAAAAAGTCAGCTTTTCTTGAGTTTTCTGTGTTTTAATAAAATAACCCTTTGATTGTTGATTGATTGATTTGCGAATTAAAGAGAGGAAAATACTCAATTGTCACAGGAATAATGCAAAATTCAGAGGCTCATAATATGATAAATTATGACAAATCACAAAAGAAAAGCTTAATCAAGAGAAAATTATTTTGGGAACTGCTGCACGTGTAGTTCTGGGCCTCGATGGGCCAAGTAAAACTACTAACACAACAAGATGACAAGTTCAAGTCCTGCATGAAAACTCCTAATTAAGCAAAGGTACAGCAGATTGTGGCTAAACTATTGAGGATTTAATGTACTGAGTGATGTACTGCATTATTGTATGTCATAAATTTAACAGTTTAGATTGAACTGTTAATGTAATGTAAGAAATTTCTGGTGTAATCTTATAGCAATTAAAAAAAAAACTTTTTATGTGATGGTTAGGAGTGTACTAAAACTGTCAGGTACAGGTAGTGGTGGAGGAAACTCAAAGTTTTCCTCTAACATATAGTGGAGTGAAAGTAAAAATATGATAAAATGGAAGTATCTTGACTGCTTACAGCTTTCTATAATTGCTGTTTTTAATTATTGAACATGCGTTCTCCTTTTTTTTTTGTTTCTTTTTTTCAGCGTAATGATGGCCACACCGTATCTCACTCAACCACCTGTAAAGCGTGAGTCTCACAACTTCTGCAAGCTTGGATCGTTGCCACTAACTTTATGAAATTCATGATAATGAGTTGTCAGAAAATGTAGAACCAATAAACCTATGTATTTGAATACACTGACAGATATCGATGCTATTCAAAGTCTGGATGTTATTGCATATGCAGGGTTACAGATGTGTATTATTGTATAAGCAGATGCTCTGGCATTGGTCTCATATTTGCCTCAAGGAGACCTTTTCTTTGGAGTTATAACCTTCAGTGCTTATGGGAGATTCTCAGCTTGTTCCTTGAATGTTTGTCTGTGCAGCGTCCTGTAGAGAAGCTTTTCTAATGTTGCTGAATGTCAACACAATAAACCCAAATAATAACAACAGTGGAATGATGTGGCTCAGAGCGACTGTGGGGTGTGTTTTCTTATGGAAGTTGGAAGTTTCTTGACAATGATTCTCTCACTTGTCTCCTCCATATCAAGTAGAGCAGATGATTGTGATTATGATGTGCCAGAAAATGTTTTTGATTTGCATATTTTACTGTTTTTTTTTTTTTTTTTTTTAACATATAAAGTGGTTTTAATGTTGATGATTTCATTTCAGTGGGACCAGTCAGTGGGTGGGATTTATTAAACAGCAAGTGAACAGTTAACCCACAAAGTTGATGTATTAGAAACATGGACAGGAGATGGCATCAGAGAAGGAAAAAGTTGTGATGGTCAAGTCACTGGGTCCAATCATCTCCAGATCTTGGTGTTCATTCCCAAAGTAAAGTGGTTAGTAATTACCAAAGATGGTCTCCAGAACAACAACCAGATCTCCACCAGTGGAGCATCTATTGGCGTATTACATTATTACCACATGTCTAATATGGTGTAGATTCACCTTTTCCAACTATACCAGCTCTGACCTGAGGCCTCGACTCCACCAGACCTCTGAAGGTGTACTGTATATGGACCAAGACATTATCAGCAGGTCCCTGAAGTCCTGGAAGTACAGGTGGACCTCCATGGATCAGGTTTATGTGTCCAACACCTTCCACTGATGACCAGTGGTCCTGAGACTGGGATGTCCTTCCTTAGTCCATTAGTGTTCAGTACTAACCACTGCAGACCAGGAACAAGACCTGCACTTGTGGAGATGTTCTGACCCAGTCATCACCGTTACTCTGTGGACCTGGTCACCATCACTCAGCTCCTTTATGAAAAATATTCTCCTGTTTCCAACACATCAGCTTCAAGGACTAAATGATAACTCTCTTCAGAATGCCCTCACTACAGTTTAACAACCTCATTCAAATTCCTGGCCTGTCCCTGACCTGGCTCTTGTTGTTACTTGTCCGGAAATGTCTTCATGAGGATCATAAAACTGTAAATACAACCACTTTTATATAAATGATCAGAGTCAAGCTAGACCTTATAACTTACAGCTCATTGGACAGTGGGTACTAAAATAAACACTGTATAAGTTTAAAGAGCTGAATTTCTACCAAAAAACACATTATTTTGTATCTAATTTTTTGTACTAATGTGCAAAATGACATAATACATTTCACTACACTTGATTCTTTTAAGACTTTGGTGTTTTTTGATAGTAAATTCCCCTTCACATTGTATTTCTTTATTTTTATGACCTATACACTCCCATATAGATATCCTCTATGAACATGGAAACAAGACATAGGTGTGCTTGATAGAACCTATATTACTCACAAACATCACAAAATAAAAAAAATATAGCCAGCTTGGAGATATTTATCATGAAATGGCATGAAATGGTATTTTAAGTTCTTAATTTTTTAATAATGATCATATTTCTTTTTTAATAATATTTTATTTAGATTTTTCATAGGACAACGTTAGTTACAACCCCCCCCCCCACAATAGCAGAGTCAGAGACAACAGACAC
>JAPTHA010000001.1:12814055-12824258 GCA_029814585.1 Gymnapogon annona
CCCCTTCCCCCCCAACTAAAATGTACCGAGACACTACAAACAACCAAACTCCCATTCACAGCATCCTAAATGTTAATATATCCCAAGAAATAATCAATTCACTCAATCCATTCTGGTGATGTGGAGGTGGATTATAAGGTGCAGAGTCTGGAGAATTATCTCCACAGGTTTTACGAGATAGTATTCACAGCTGCACATAAAGTTGGAATATTATTATTTTCAGACACCTTCCTCTTTTTGTTCTTATTTAGTATCCTTTGACCCGGTGTGATGATTACATACTGAGTCCCAGTTACACTCTGTCTATCAAGAGTCCATCACATTTCATTAGAGGAGGTAAAAGTATTTCATTCCAACTGGATGGAAAACAGTGTAACAATGTATGTGATGAGACTTGAAGCAGGGATTTTCTACAGGCTGTGATGTTCCAAAACACACTTAAAGCAAAGTTTTCTATTAACAACAACAACAACAACAAAAATAACAGGTTAAATAATGCCTGCAGAGAGTGCCAATGTTATATTTAGAATTAGTTTTTGTTCATTTGTCACAGCTCATGGAGCCAGACATTCACTCGAGTTGTTCAGTGCCTTATTGAGAGAAAAACCTGGACCTTGACCTATGAGCTGTCTGGCTGCTCAAATCCCATTTTTGTAAATGCTGCTATGATTACGTTGCCCTATAGGCATGCTTTTCCATCTTAAAGGAATTTAAAGTTATTGAGACTTCCTAGACTGAGACGTTGCCTTGACTACAACATCAACCTAAGACGCCAACTGTTTTGTCTCCTTTCCTCTTTAGGTTTAATGTGTGTCCTGACAAAGAGTGACATTCAATGCCCAAGAGGTTACGATTCTGACCGTGGTGAATGTGTTGGTAATAACCAGATTTTTTTCCCTCTAATTTTATCTGTACTTCATCATTTGTTTTGCTCCTGTAAGAAATCCAAGAAATAAGAGCTTTTCACGTTATGCAACCCCTCTTTAAAGAGTTTACCTTGGACGAGTAGGCGTTTTCAATGACATTCAACTGTATTTTCCCATTTTAGGCAGTTTAGACACTGCTCACATTTAGACTATATTACAGCTGAAGAAAAAACAGCCAGAATAAGTTTAAATTCCTAGATCACCACAATCCTAAGCAGTTGGTAACACTATGTGCCTCGGCATTGATTGTGCGAAAAAAGAGCGGCGATCAGAGCTGGAGAAAAGAGCTGATGAGAGTAGAATAGATTAGATATACCTTTAATTGTCCCACTAGGGGAAATTCCAGATACAGCAGCAGAATGCAAAGAGCAGAAAAAGAGAGTAGACAGACATTCAACAATTGAATTCTGGCACAGCATAGACAGTATGTATGATTGAAGTCCCAGGGATGATAATGAGGGACTCTGATGCGTTGGCTGGAGCTGAGAGATAAGAGAGGTGTATTGATAAGGAAAGGGGAAAGGCACATATTAGTTATTGGCATGACTTGAAAATATAATTATATTATTTCCTTTGTGTATTTTTTCTCAAATCCACAGATGAGAATGAATGTGAATACGAGCCCTGTGGGAAACATGCACTCTGCACAAACACAGCCGGCAGCTATGAATGTTACTGCCTGCCTGGATTCCAAAATAGTAAAGGGACTGATAACTTCACATCTTTAAATGGACAATGCCAAGGTAAGTGTGTGGGATCCATCAACTTCACGGAGACAAAAATTACACACCTGTACTAAATGCACAACTCACTGGACTTGTCTTGTTTCTCTGTCAGACATCAATGAATGTCTGGAGGACAGTGAGATCTGCGGTCACACTGCTGTGTGTTCTAACCTAATTGGAGGGTACAAGTGCACGTGCCGGTCTGGGTACAATGGCAGCAAAGAGAGGGGGCTGTGTGTAGGTGAGTAATAGGACTATTATGACATCCTGGAACAAAAGTGGGACAATCATACACAGAAAGGTGATTATTTATCCACATTTGTTCTATTAATGTCTGACAACCGCATAAATATTTTTCAAGTGTTGTCGAAGCACTGTGCATAGAGACACGTATTAGACAAAATGGAGTTTATGTCCGGATTGAACAAAGGTGAGAAGCTCAGATGATTGAGATTGAAGGGGAACATAGAACATTTATTATCTAAACAAGCACACAAACTGAACCAAACAAAGAATCACCAAACCAAAGCAAGAACACACAACCAGGCTACAAGAACAAGACAAACTGACCACTCGAAACCAAAAGACAAGACCACTAAAGAACCAATACACAGAAAACAAACCAGAGTCCAGGTCACACACAAAGAGAGAAAGCAGGAATCAGTGTCTACGAGAAAAATGTCCAGGTTATTGCAGAAGAAAGGGTTTTAGACAATTATGAGGCCGCGCTGCTGGCTGGGCAATCTGCTTCTTAAATAGCAGAGTAATCAGCCACAGCCGAGCAGCGCGGCCAGCTGTCCAAGATCACAGTAAATTGCCAGTCCCCTGAGGGAGAGGGTATGGCTCAGCCACACCTGGGCTGACCATGACAGTTTAGATAGCATCAAGCCCACCAGACCATCATAAGCCTTTGAGTTTAAATAAGCCTCACATCTGTCATGCAGTGTTCCCACAGTCATTGAAAACCCGGAAAAGTCATGCCCTGGTGTTATGGTACCCATGCTCGTCTGGTACAGGACTAACTTCATGGTTATACACGATGAACTATCAGATGAATTCTGTAGACATTCGGACAAGTGTAGTAACACTCCAATCCAACAAGTGGTGGTAAATGATCTTTAGAGCAGAAGTCACTACCACTTTACACAAGGTAACCTGAGACACAATACGAAATATTTTGTTCAAAGTCCACCACATGTATACCTTAAGTATTGTTAAGTTAAATAAAGTTACTGGTTTATAAAAAAAAAGAAAACACACTTTCTGGTGAAAGTATAATCCCCATACCTGCTGACTCCCAATGTGGGTCTAGTCTAGTCTGATCTGGTTTTAGGTTTAATATTATATATATATTGAAACAGCGTCTGCAAAGATGGCAATTTATAAAACAGAATACCATCTTTATTTGTTTTCCTATTCTGACATTCAGCCATAACAGTCCTTATTTTATGTATCTCACCCTTTAAGTTTCATTACTTTATGCCATTTTTTTACTACTTCTGTAAATAGTAAATTGTTACTTTGTGTTGCTTTTTCCATGTCTTACTGTAGCCTGAACCAAAGTGCTGAAGTGTGAGTACATCAATAATCCTGGACTTGGAAATTTATCAAAAAAATGTGTTGCTTGACTGGGTTTATTTTTATTATATGAATGAGTTTTAAAAAAAGGTCAGCATTACAGAATTCCTAGGGAAAAAAATGACTGACCTTTCTGAATCTAATAGATATAGAACGTGACAATAATCAGCAGAGAAATGACAAGTCTGCTGTTGAATTAACCTGCATATTAATTTAATAATTTCCAAATACAGGTGTGTTCCTGGGGACTGTGAATGGTCATTCTCAGTTACATTTTTAATTGAAAAGTCATGGACTAGCCATTATTTAAATGTGCTAATGTTAACCACGATTACTCACCATAAAGTACTCACTCTGATTCTTTCTTTAGTAATATGTGTCTTTGACAACTCACGAAACGTTTTTAATGCAATGGAAAATTAACAACAAATCAGCCCATATAATGGAGATTTGTCATTAGTGCCTGTTCTGCAAATGTCATGACTCTTTCTCATCTTTATTTCACTTCTAGGAGCATGTGCCTTAAATTGCAGTCCCCTGAAGATGACATTTCACGACACTGGCTTCCTGTAAAGTCCTCTCTTTTTTGTTTATGAGGACAAGCTCCTGTTGTTTCCTGACTGGTTTTAACAGTACCTACTATGTGTGGATTTATTTCTCACACAGCCACATAAATGAAATTCTTTGCCATAACATGTCGTCTCTGTTTTTGTTTCTTCTACTTACACAGACGTGGATGAATGTGAGGAGGCTGAAATTGTACAGGAAGACATCTGTGGAATGGAAGGGACTTGCAAGAACGTCGATGGGAGTTACTGGTGCAAGTGTCAACAAGGATACACAAATTATGGCAACAGGAAAACTCCGTGCTCAGGTCAGTGTGGGCCCGCAAATTAATGTGCTTTTCATGGATTCCTACAGTGTCTGATTCCTTTTCGGGACCTTCTTGTCACATATTTCTTACATAAGCTTGCTCAACAATGTCCGAGTAGATGCTGCCAATTGGTATCACACTCACACATTGTGAAGAGATGTCAGTGCATCGTCCATTACCTCCTCCACCATGTCTCACTGTTTTCTTTCCTCAGTTTCCTTGTATACTCTTCTCTCTGCTTTGGATGATCTTCATGCAGATTATGACCTGTGGGTTTCATAAAATAACGGGGATGGGATTCTGTTCAGTGCTGCTGTGCTGTGTAGATTTCATAAACCCCCTGAGTAACGGAGCATGTATGAGACTTAACTGATGTGATGATAATCTGATGTTTTTGTGTTCTTCCAGAGTTGGACTGTGACAAGTTCATAGTACCTGAACAAGTAAGCTACATATTTACACTGCTTTTAGTCTGCACAGTTTTTCCTTATAAGTTGCCCAGATGCTCCATTTCAGTACATATTTAACCACTTTGCTGCCCGTAGGATTTTGGATAATTGAACCTTAGTATACAGAAGACTCAATTACTTTTTCCATCTCTCTTGCTCTCTCTCTCACCCTCTTTCAGACTCTTGAAGGGCTGGCAGCTATTTGGTCCATGATGCGGAACAGCTGTTTGGCTCTGTCGACCACAAACCCCGCTGATGAAGGAAAGGCTAATGGAGAGGTGCTACTGAAGGTTAGAGAAACAGATGCAAAACACACACGCATTCTTGCACGTTAACATACAAAGTGCCTCAGTGAACTCTTATGTCATCCTATAATTTGGCTAGAAATTGTTCACGGTGACCAAGGTCGTCCTGTCTCCTGGTCAGCTGGACAACACCCAAGACGTCAGTGAGTTGCTCAGCGCAGTGGAGGACTCTATCAGGTTTGTCGGTCCACAGCTGAAAGGCAACAGCACCAGGATAGAGACCTCAGAGACAGGTAGGTGGTACAGAGGGTGTGGATAAGAAGAGACTGTCCCAGTGTAAGGACTGATGTAATGTGTCAGAGGGGGATAAAGGTTTGAAATGAGGTTTTCTCTGAGCAGATGTGGATATTGCCCTGCAGAGGACAAAGACTCGACCCACTGGACCTGTACATCTGAGCAGTGAGAACGCCAGACTGGACACAGACTGGGAGACAGCATCTGGGAATGGAACATACCCAGGTGAGTGGTCTCCTCTCCTCTCCTCCTCTTCTCTTCTTGTTTACTAAAAATATTCTCACTTTATTATTACCATTTTCAGGCTTCGCTATGGCTGCATTGTTGAGTTACAAAAACCTTGGCGAATACGTAAAAGAGTCTTTCGAAGAGCTTAAAACCCACAAGGAACATGGTGTGGATCCATCCTTCCAGATTTTCTCCAAAGTCGTGTCTGTTGTGGTCTCTAACCCGTCCACTCAAAACCTGAGTCGTGACGTCAACATTACGTTCAAACATCTTCAGGTACTCTAGTCCTTCCACAGCAGTTTCTACTTTCAACTGTTGCCAGAATATGTTTCTTCTATAGGCACCAGTGGAATATAAAGGAATGAACTGGTCAAGCTTTGTTGGTTTTGTTTTTGTGTTAGGACATAGAGGAGGCTCCAGAGCGGAGGTACATTTGTGCATACTGGAATGAGAGAGGGGCCTGGTCCAAAGATGGCTGCCGTCAACAGCACTCCAATGCCACACACACTGTGTGCCAGTGTAATCATCTAAGCAGCTTCGCTGTTCTTATGGCTCTGTATCCCATGGAGGTAAGAAATGAACCGGCACCGTAAAGGAAACCCCCATCTAGTTTTGGAAATTTTTTAAATTACTGTAAAAGCCCATGTGGTAAATTACTATTAAGTTTTCAATGCCTGGAGAAACGTGATAATTGAATGACAGTGTTGTAAAACAGTAGTGAATAAATAGTTGTCAGCCCCTTCAAAAAGCTACAAAACCACAGATGCTTTTTGTCCTACTCTGCAGTTCCCCTTAACATTTCTACATCTCGTTGCTCATCATGATGGTTTTGCGGTTTGCAGTGTCACTGCTGGTTTACATCCAAACCCTTCTGAATTATTTTCCATCAGCAACAGACATCTGCTTTCAGAAAAAAACCCTAAAAAGCCATTAAATGCATATGGCCTGGCAGCAAACAGACAAGCTCAGGGACTAACTGGTTCTGCTTCTCTGTTGTTGTGAGATACATCAGACAGCTGTTCTGTACACGCTCAACTGATGTATTTTGTATCTTTATAGATTTTCCACATTGCCTCTTCCTTTTGTCTTGACTCAATAAGTCTTTTTTTTTCTAGCACACCTTTGGGCTGGTGATGGCAACTAAAATCGGACTGACCCTCTCACTGTTGTGTCTGATACTGTGCATCCTCACATTCAAATTTTGCCACTCCATAAAAGGGACACGAACCACCATCCACCTCCACCTCTGCATCTGCCTCTTTGTGGCTGACCTCATCTTCCTTGCCGGCATCTCACAAACCAAACCTGTGGTATGTTTGTAGAAAGGATGACGTCCTTCTTATGCAATGAAATAACTATGACCTCTTTTTTTTACTCATGAAAATATATACCTGCTGTTCTTTTTCTTGACACCAACGTGCAATATGTCAGGGAGGCTGCAGGTTTGTGGCAGCGTTGCTTCATTACTTCTTCCTGGGAGTTTTCACCTGGATGTTGTTGGAAGGGGTGCAACTGTACCGCATGGTGGTCCTTGTGTTCAATGCCACGATTCGTCCCCTTTACCTCTTCATCACTGGTTATGGGATTCCTCTTGCTATTGTCATACTATCTGCGATCATCAGACCAGAGGGATATGGCACTGACCAGTAGTAAGTGTGTGACATGTAAATGTCCGTGCGACAGATGATGACATCAGTAAAACCCTGTTGTGAACATGTGCTTCTTGTCTCCTAACTAGCTGCTGGTTGTCTTGGCAAAACGGCCTCATCTGGAGCTTCTACGGGCCTGTGTGCTTCATTATTGTGGTCAACGTCTTCTTTTTCATCATTACTGTGTGGAAACTGGCGCAGAAGTTCACCAGCCTCAATCCAGACCTTTCCAATCTGCACAAAATTAAGTGAGTTTGTTTCAGCGCTTGCGCTTTTGGGTGGAATATAAAGAAACATTGATTTAAAGGGTGATAAATGGGGCTGCTGTGATAATTTAAATGAAGCAAAGATGGAATCAGAGGGAAGAGTTTTTGAAGGGGAAAGACTCCCAAAAATGTTGGGAATGTTTTCGTAGTAGGGACTCAGCTACTGAGATTTTTTTTCTCCCCCGTCCTATATATTGACAGTATTTTTTACGCCACTGATTGTTGTTATAGATAAAGTACTGATCCAGATGTAAAAATCATTTAAGTTTTAATAAAACAATCCCCCCATGAATGCACAGAGTAATCTGTCAATGCCTGTCAATGTAATCTCTGGAATTGAAAAAAACAAAACAAAACATTGGTCCAACAACAAAAAAAAAAGACTTTTTGTGATAAATTTATCCATGCCATACCTGGAATGCTAACGTATGTTCAGTATTGTTATTCATGGGAATGAGGAAAGCAGTACAAATAATGGTTCCAAAGATAAATATGTGTTTTCAAGCAAGAATTTTTATATTATGCTGTTTCCTTTTGGCCCAATAAGAATATAACCATGTTTGAAGGTTTTTGGAGTGTCTCTCCATCTGTACGTCCCCTTATAAGTGGAAATGTAAGGATTCTGGGGCATGAGTGAATTTCTTAAGTTTAACACAAATGATAAGGAAGAATAGTGTATGAGGATTCGGTTTTTAATTATAATGTGATCTCACGCAGCGTGTCTTTGGCTGTGACTCAAGAGCTGCTATGAGGCAGTAGTGGAAGACTGACTTATCCTCTTTATGGTCCTGTATGTACACTCATATACTATTTTTGGGTTACTTTAAAGGCTTTTGTAGATCTGGTTTTCCACCACTTTTATGAACCTCTCTGCTACAAACAACTCCTGAGCTGCTTGTACACGATGGAACTAAACTTAAAAAAAATGTACTGTTGGTGGAATAATGTTGTTTTCAGACACATCCGTTGTTTTATTCCTATTTCTACCCATAAGTAATGAACTTTGATCTGGTTCATTGAGTACATACCAAGTCTCGCTTACACTTTATCTGTCAAGAATAAATCACATTGTCACAATCAATTCATAAGAAGAGGTTAAAATATTTAATTCCAACTTTATGGACACAAATTTGTATATGACCAATGTATCAATGAAAAAAGACAAATGATGTATTTTGGTTTGTTCAGTTGTATCACCATTTACACACTAAATGTTAATTTCACAAGCCAGGAAAGTCAAAAGTTTGTGGTCGAAATTCTACAGTGATGTACAAATTGGTTGTGACATGTCTCAGTGGATTGTGATACATGTTCCCACGGCATACTGAAGTGAAATGCATCAAAAGGGGAAAATACTGGCATGTCTGGTCAGATTGAAGTCACAGAAGGCTTCACTATCTTGGAACACATTGTGGAGAGATTGTCTTGATGTCTTTCAGGTGTTTAGTCTTTATGTTTATGTATTTTGTCTGATACTGATACTGAACAGTTTACCACAAACTGCTACTTTCTTGACATGTAAAATTATCTTTTAAACTGACAAATATATGAAGTCCAGAACAGTGGGCTTGACAATATTTGGGAATAGTTTTTTATACCAGGCAAAAAAATAGATAAACCATAAATAAATTCCAGGAATAGATTAGATTAGATTAGAAATTAGAAACTATAAATATAAAGTGTGTAAACACATAACCTTCTTAGTGGATGTGCAAAAGTATTTTCTGATTGATATTAGCCGTTACTCATGGATGAGACTGTGGTCATGTTTCACATTTGATGAGATACTAATGCTCTGTGCTATTGTGTTGCAGATAAGAAGCATCTGTGTTTTTAGAATGTGCAGCTTCTTTGCAGCCACATATAGTCTTTAAGTTATCTGTTTGGAAAAGATGTACAATTACATTAATTCTTCAACATCTTCCATGATACTGCTTATTTAATCCCAGATTTTATAGCTGACGGTAGAGAGGAGACAGGAAACAAGGGCGGAGAGAGAATGGAATGACACATACTAAAGGTCATCTGGGCCTGGAATCTAAACAGAGATGACGACATTCATGTGCAACCAAGCCAGATTTTTTTTTCTTTTTACCTATTTTAATGCTCAGCTGCTGTCACACTTCCCCCAGGTTCCAATAGACAGGAACAGAGTGATGAAGAGAAATCTGTCTTGTGTGGCTGATCTTGCTTTTATATTAAACTTTCCAAACTGTTCTTTCCAAAGGTTTTTTTTTTATTTATTTTTTTTAGATACTGGCTGAGTCATCCAATGTTTGGTTTCTCTTTCATCTCTCCTTATCTATTCTTCTGTGTCTGATCTGCCTCCCACTTGATCATGTGTTCTGCAGAGCCTTCACAGTGACAGCCATAGCACAGATGTGTATACTGGGTCTCATGTGGGTCTTCGGTGCCTTCCTGTTTCAAGAAGTGGCAAAAACTGCAGTCGCGTATATCTTCACCATTCTCAACAGCCTGCAGGGGGCGCTGGTCTTCATCATGCACTGCTTGTTGTCAAAACAGGTATGGAGCGCAGCGAGTTTGTCCATGTGTATGAATCCGACACGAAGGTGTAAATCAATGACAAATACGACAACGTTTTTGACTCTAGGGCGGGTTTAGACTTCACAGACTGGACAGACGTTTAGTTGTAGTTTCTTCTCTGATGTTTTACTGCCCTCTGCAGGTAAGAGATGAGTACTTCCGCTTCCTCTCCTGCATCTGTCCACCACAGAAGAAGAGATACTCCGACTTGAGCAGCACGAATCCATCCAGCACTCAGTCACAGGCAAGCGTACGTCTTTCTCTGTTACTATTTTGTTTGTGCACATATTAACGCTTATATGACTCAAACTTTGCGTCTCCTTGTGTCATTTAGGGTTCTCGGAGTGGACAGATCACCGGAGAGTCCCAGATCTGAAGAAGTTCACCTCCAGACACCTTTATCCAGGCTTCAGTCAAATCTAGTC
>JAPTHA010000001.1:12840356-12850869 GCA_029814585.1 Gymnapogon annona
ACACACACACACACACACAAGCGTAGTCAGAGTTGGATAATGAAATGTCATTCTGTTTCTGTCTGTCCTCAGGTGAGTGTGGGATGTTAGTGGGTCGCATCAATCACACTGACCCACTGAGGAGGTTTGATGGATACATCGATAAAGATGCAACCAATCAGAAAATAGCTCACAATGTCTTCAAGTTGGGAGACTCAGCTTATGTCTCAGGCATGTATTACTAGGTATTTAGAAAACACTTTGTATGATGACGATTAAATGTCAGCGATTCACTGTTCGTACAATCCAGTGTTGTGTAAAAATGGGAATCGAAATAGAATTCAATGATGTGCATTCCTCATATGGAAAGTCTGGTCTCACTGTCCACAAAGACATATTCTTCACCCATCTGCTCCATTACAAAGACACCATCATTTCAGCTAAATCAGCCTATGCATTCATCTGAATTTTGTAATAATTCCATGTCATTTTTCTCTTCTAAAATAGAAAATATTCACCAACAGTTATCATCCTCATGAAACTCTGACAACTGCCACCTTTGTTCATTTTCTCCTGGCTGCCTGACTTTATCTCTATCGGGTTTTGAACTTCCTTCTGTCACTGAAATCTCCACACTCACCCGTAAGGCCAAACCATCATCTGCCATCTCGACCCTCTTCCCACCTCTTTAGTAAAAGCCTGACGACCATCCCTCTCTCTGCTCATCACGACTATCATCCACTCATCTCTCCTCTCTGGCTCTGTTCCCTCACCACTTAAGATTGCCATAATCACCCCAGTCCTGTAGAAGCTTAGATTGCGTTAGCTTAGGTTTAGATCCTATATCTTTTATTTCTAAAATCTTGCAAAAAACCATTGCAGTTCAACTCCACAAACACCTCTCAGACAACAATCTCTTCGAACACTTTCAGTCCGGCTTTCGCACCTTTCACAGCACCGAAATTGCTCTGGTAAAAATCATAAATGACCTCCTCCTTGCTGCTAATTCTGGACTCATTTGCATCCTCATTCTCCTGGATCACACTGCAGCATTCAACACAATTTCACACACAGTTCTCCTCGACTGTCTCTCTTCCATTGGTATCTGTAACACTACATTCACCTGGTTCCGTTCCTACATCTCTGGCTGTTTTCAATTTGTTCAAATTAAAAACCACAGGTCCCATTTTTCCCTAGTCACTACTGGTGTTCCCCTGGGTTCTGTTTTGGGCCCCCTTCGATTTCTTATCTACCTCCTTCCCCTTGGTTCCATCTTTAGGAAATATAACATTAATTTCCATTGTTATGCTGATGACACTCAGATCTACCTCTCCACCAAACACCACACCACAATCCCACCATCATCCCTCTCCACCTGTTCTCCCACAACCTCCTCAAATTAAATGGAAAAAAAACTGAAATTCTTCCATCCATACTCTCCAAAACCAAGAATTTCTCACTCCTAACTGTCAACTCCTTAATCTCCCCCTTCTCTTGGGTCAAGAGAGTACCCTCTCCTTCTCTGCTCACAACTCCCATATCACCAGTTCTGCTTACTTTCATCTCTGCTATATCCACCGCCTACGACGACAATCCCTCACTTCTCACAGCACGGCCATCCTCATACATGTCCTGGTCATATCTCACATCGACTATTGCAATTCACTCCTCATCGGTTTACCTCAGCACACACTACATATAGGTTACAGCTACTCCAGAACTCAACAGCCCGCATCTTCACCAGAACCACCTCCTCTGCTCACATCACTCCTATCCTCCGTCAGCTCTACCGGTAGCCAGTCTCATACATATACATTACAAAATTCTCCTCCTCACTTTCAAAGCTCTCCATAATCTCTCACCTCCTTACCTTTCCAACCTCCTCCAGGCATACACACCCTCCCGCTCACTATGCTCCTGCTCTGCCCACCTCCCATCCACCCCCCCGCCCATCTGTCCTCAATGCAGGCCAGACCCTTCAGTCACTGTGCCCCACAACTCTGAAATTCCCCACCACAAATCTCCATCTCCACCTTCAAAACCCACATAAAAACACATTTGTTCAGACAAGTTTACAACATGAGATTTTTTAGTGTTGTTATTATTTATTGTTGTTGTTTTTATCTTGTAAGGCAACCTTGAGAATGTTAAAAAGCATCATGAAATTAAATGTATTATTATTATTATTATTATTATTATTATTATTATTATTATTAAAAACCTCAAACACAGACACAGTTAAGGACATTACACAGTAAAGAAACAGAGCTCTGTGTATCAAAAGAGGACTCAAATGTGAACAATTATCTGCAAAAACTCAGTGGACAAACAAATAGAAGAAACATGATATCATTATTGCTGGACATTTGTAGAATTGTTTGTGTTCTGAGTTTTTCAGCCTATTTGTCTCCATGTGATAAATTTGCAGATTTTCTATGCAGGATTAAACCCAATTAGTTTTCCCATTATGACAAGTCTTTTACATTAACCTCATTATCCTCTGGGATACATGTAAAAAAGTTATATAAAACCATCACATGCCAAAGATTTTTTCTGCCAAAACACAGATGTCATTGCAGTCTTGTGGCTGTATGTGTGTGTCTCTGTGTGCATGAAATTAAAAAAATGTGGTTTTGGTAGAAAGTCAGCAAAGCATTTTTGCCACAAGGGTCCTGTACGGCACAAAAACAGCTCATGCAATGAAATCAGTGTTAGTCCAATCTGTTCACCATGTATTTTATGGCAAATGTGTCAAATTGTATTTCATTTTAATAAAACAAATGGTCTCCTGGATTCAAACTTGTCTTAAGGTTTGAAATCCTGAAAATGATTAAACACTTAGTAGTTTGGAATAGAGCTGAAGTGGTTGAAGATATTTATGTTAATACAATTAAAAAATATTGATATATGATGATTTTATTGCACTTTTTTGCACATTAGCCCTGTAAAAGTAACTGGCATTAAGAGTAAAAGAAAGAAACATTCCTGCTGAAATTCATGCCATAAGCTGTCAAAACCATAAAGATTGGAAAATAAATCAAAAATGAAAAATGACAGAAATTTACTAAAATGACTTGAGGGGTCCTTAAAGTTTAATTAAAAAATGTCAAAGGAACCAGCACAAGGCAACTGCAGTGCTACACTCCATCTATATCAGATCAAATCCACTGAAGATGTCATCTATAAATTATTGAACTGAATTGAATTGAATATGCCTTTATTAGTCCCCAGAGGGGAAATTTCCAAACAGCAGCTTAATACAAAGAGTAGAAAAAAATAACAGAAAAACTTAAAAGTAGGAAAAAGTTACGGAGCTGCTGTAACAGGCAGCCAGTAGGAGGGCGCCATCTTTTAGACATCTGCTTGTCTACATTTCTGCTTGTCTTTCTCTATACATTCTCCCTTTTTGTCTTTTCCTTTCTGTCTCAGGTGATGTCATGGTGATGGATGAATATGGCTACATATATTTCAAGGACCGTAGCGGTGACACCTTTCGCTGGCGAGGGGAGAACGTGTCCACCACAGAGGTGGAGGGCATCCTCAGTGGTCTGCTGGGGCACACTGCCGTTGCCGTTTATGGAGTCTCTGTGCCAGGTATCAAACCACATATTTGAAGATAATCTTAGGTTCATTCAGTGTAAATGTTGTCCTGTATTACTCCAGATCGGGGGTGGCAAAGTGCATGGGACCATAAAAAAGACAAAAAAAACAAAACTGGACTATAAATAACGAATTTTTGCTTGTTTTACTGGAAAAATGGAAATTCTCTTGTGAAAATTTTTACACGAGTACCCTGAGCAACCTCAAATTTCTTAAGAAAAATTTGTGCAATTCTCATAATTCTATGCTTCGTTTTATCATTCACTCATGTGCAGCATAACTTACAGATAATAGTATATCAACAAAGGCACAGAGTATTTAGTAACAAAGTTTGGAGTTGCCATTATCTATGGGTTTTTTGGCTGTTTTTTCACTGGTCCAACCCACCTGAGATCAAACTTATTCAGCAATGAGTTTAACACCTTTGGCCATTAATGTATTCTATGTAACTTCTGCACTTCACAAATCCATCCCGTGAACCAGACCGGAATCTACAACAGCTTGGTTTTGGCTGTGGTCCATATGTCCCCTTGAGTAACCCATCTGTGTGCAGGTGTGGAAGGAAAGGCAGGTATGGCGGCGGTGGCTCACACAGAAGGCCACTTTGACCTCGACGCTTTCTTGTTTGCGGTGAAGAAAGCACTGCCTTCATATGCGCGGCCAGTTTTCCTTCGACTGGTGCCAGCTGTTGATACTACAGGTAGTGTAAATGAATGTAGCACCACACCAGAAGAACCACAAGAGAACGATGATTTACTTTCACTGTTATTTCCAGGAACATTCAAAATTACAAAGACAAAGCTGCAGAGAGAAGGATACAAGCCGTCCTGCTCAAATGAACAAGTTTATTTTCTGGACGGCTGCTACAAGGTGCTCACCGATCAACTCTATGATGCCATTAATGAGGGGAAGGTGTGTTTGTGAGAGTCGAAGCGACTGAGAATGAAGTAGAAAAGCGCTACCGACTGGAAAAAGACACTGACTGATGTGTGTGGAGAGTTGGTTGTTTCTGGGGGGTTTTTTACACTTAATAAGGTCAAATGTTTTTAATAATGCCATATTTTTGGTCTTCCTTAGTCCACTTTGACACTGTGTGATGGAGTATTTACTGTTAAATGACAAGGAAAACACAATGCTGAGGCTCAAAAAGCTTACTGCATTAGAACAGAAAACCAGATGCAAACGGAACAGGTACATGCACATTATCTCAAGCTTTCGGTTTGACATAAATTCAAGCCTCTGTTGTTGGAAATATTCAGAGGAGGTATAAATAAATGTATATAGCGCTTCAACGTACACTTTACATATCAGACAATATGACTGAATAAGACTTTAATTCTGAGCAAGATGGGATTAATATAATTTCTTCTGGCTTTATTTGTGTTTACTGTTTTCCTTGTTGGTGGTCTTAGTGGCTCTGAACAGTGAAACGTGGTAATTGTTGCTGAATTGGATTTTCCTGCTATGTTTTTTCCCATCAGTTTTGTTCTCTGATGTCTTTGCGGCAGCCGGTTTCCTTTTCACAAACTGATTCTTAATGGTGGATTTCTGACTTTTTTGCTCCTTTTTCTCTTCTCCTCCCCCTCCACTCTTAGACATCTCGCCGTTAGTTGGTGCAATTGTAACATCTGTTTCACCTTTTGTAGCCTGAACGTCTATAGTGACAGCAGAGTCCTCCATGTAATCCTGATCTAACCTGACGTGGACTTTCTGTGCAGTGATTGAAAGGATCCCCGCAGTGGATATACTCTCAAAGTATGGGTAGAGCCTCTCTTCAAAGCAATGTCTGAATTTGAAAATAGACCCATTAGTGTCAGCGTTCTTAAACTCAAGCCACCCTTCGTCCCAATTCAACTTCACTCGGATCCTTGTAAGGCGTGACCCCTCAAGTTCAAGGGGCTGAGAGGGAGTGGTCAGGGCCAGATACTCGCCATTACGCAGACAGATACACCAGAGGCCAGCCTTGGGACATGCTTCAAACACTGTCTGTCTGGATATGGAGTGAGCGGCCACCCCTGTCGTCCAGTTATCTGTGTCACCAACCTGTTTGAATAAAAAAAAAAAAAAAGAAGATGGGAGAGAAAAAAATGTTTTACAAGTGTCATGTTTAAAATGTGATACCTGGTTTATTTACATGTTGTAGTCTGTGATTGTTTTTTTTTATTTTGGCGTAGGTATGTAGTGAGGCAAGACTTCCTGTTATTTCAAAACATCTTATGTTGTTGAACGGGGGACACTTCTAAATTTGCAAAAAAAATTGCAAGTGCGTTGTGTTCAGGTACTTTTGTTGTTGGAATTAAATGAAAACTTTCTGACACCATATATATCAGTGGTTACAGTAACAGTTTCGTGTTACTGTGTTTTTTTTTCTTTTGTGCAAGTTGCATATGCCATGTGTAAAATTGTTAGCTAACAGCAGCAGAATGTTAATAAAAAATATTGTTTATCATTTCTGATAAATCCCTTGTTGGTCTGTGACATGTTGAAAAGTTCAATGGTTATTTTCATCTTGGTAGGTCGTGTATCAAAATTGTTTCCTGCATGAGGGGACATTTGAGTTTGTAAGTAGTACTTACCATAATTCCCATTGTGCCTGAAGGCAGCATAAGTGTTACGTGTGGTAATGTGGAAGCTAATAGGTCTGCAAAATAGCATGAGCATCTGCCTTTGCTAAGCAAAGGACCTCAGAGTATCAAAATCCTTTTGACACCATTGACTGTTAATATCGTCAGTGTAATTTTCGCACATCTCAAATTTAACCATAGGCCCGTGGTGGCATTTTGGTGGGCCGGATTTGGCACCCGGGCTGCATGTTGGACACCTGTATTTTATAATATGGACATGATTGATCATCTATTGAACAGTGTTTTAATCACAGTGGGTGATCTCAGATTTAATAACAGGTAACTCATGCTAAATTGTATTGGTCAGTATATATTTCACATGTGGATGTGCAGCACACACTGAACTGGACCCTCTGCACTTAACCCATCACACATACACACACACTACTGCGTGGGGCTGCCCTGGCTGGTCACCGAGGAGCAAATGGGGGTTTGTGCAAATGCAGATGGGCCAACAATTTCTCCTCTCACTAGCTATTTCTCCATCCTCCTGGGCTAGCTGTCTGCTACTATAACATGTTCAATCAACTCCATCAGACACAGTATGTAAATACCTCGATGTCCCAGCTGTGCACTCCTGAATTAAACCCCTCCCTCGACAATACTGAAGAGGCAGGGTGGAAACGTTCTGGATTTGCTGGGACAGGGACACCATGGCTTTCGTTCTGTGTTAATCCAGGCATAGAAAGGACACTATGCAGCCCACAAGACACTTTGAGAGTCCTCCCTGCCGTCCTGGGATCCAGGGTCACCGGAGCTGTAAAATATGGAGGTCAGACGAGACCAAGTAGGATCTAACAGCCAATCCATATCACTACCACAAATATAGACTCACTGAAGGGGCTGATGTGTTTCATCTTGTCCCACACAAAGAATCGAAGATTTCCCAGGTATTTGGCCACATTTATAAGAGCCCCCCGTACTTCACTGAACCCTGTGCATGGCCTAGCATTAAAAACGTCAACAGTTTAATATGATGACGTCAGTGCACATATGCTGGGGTGTGTAATGCAAATAGGTGGACTGCATACCTTTCTGCTGGTTCTTGGTAATACTGTAAAAGAGGTTTTCAGTTGTTAATATCACAGTGTAAGCACCTTATAACACTGGGCTATAAATGTTCTTCATTACCCGTAAAAACTCTACTCCATTTCCTTCTGCATCGAGCTCCTCTTCAATCAGCTGGATCCTCTCCTTCAGACATTTTATCACCAGAGCCACTTTGCTGCGTCTCTTGTGTATCTGTCCGATCTTCTCCTCAGTCTCTTTTCTAAATGCAAGTAACCTGTCTTCCTCCTCCCTCTGCAAGAACTCATACAGCTGCTTGAACTCATTTCTGATGTGCTCCTCTGCCAGTCTGGTTGTGATCTGTAGTCAGGGAAGACAGAAGAAATACAGGGAAATCAACAGATCCACTGGTTTGATTTTATTCAAGAAGTCTGCATTTGGGTGTTCGTGAGGTGTGTTTTTTTTTTTACCTGATTGTGATTTGATACATGCTGACATGTCTGAGCGACTTTCTCGAATCCACTCATCCGTCTGCTCAGTCTGTTCAGTGATGACTTCAGCTCTTCCTAGTGGCCAAAAGAAGTACTGTCAAATGAAACTGAAGTATTAGCAGATGTTGATCCTTGACTCGTTACAGAACATCATGTGCTGCACTGAGATATGCCACTCAGGTTGGTTACATTTTGCTGTTATAATTAATTGGGAATAAGAGAAGATGCAAATGTAGATGCATTTCAGCTGAAGTTTACAACCTTTATATATACACATCCTCATATACACAGTATTCACACAGGCTCGACACAGCCCAACAGCTTCTAGATTACCTCTCAATGTGTGCAGATCAGATGTCATGTGGTCTGTGTGACACGACGATAGCAACGGTAATTACCAGCTCAGGTTTTAGCCTGGTGCCGCTTTAAAGTTACTGTACATTCAGCCTGAATGGGCTAATCTAGGATTAACACAAGGTGGCGTCTGTTTGGGCTGGAAAATGAAAATTTGCTGGAGATGAAAATACATGCTCCGATCCCTCCTCGTGTAAATATCCTTCTGCTGCGGTCACAGTGCGCATGTTAATGAAAAAGTACCAAGGCGGCATGACAGGGATCCTTTAGTCTGGGGCTAAAAAAGTAATAGGCTTCACATCAAGAAGAAGAGCACCACTGTAATTTGACGTCTCGGTGCTACTGTTTGGTTTGGCTTTGTGTCACTCATGCGACTTTAATGGGAACAGCAGCATGTGAGCGCTCCATTTGGTTGACATCTCCTCTGCTGTAGTGTCCTTCAGGAAAACAGTAAATTCCTGCCAGCTGTTCTCTCCTCATCTCTGCAGCAGTATGTGTTTTCTTGTCAGCTACGCAGATCGGATGGTATTAATCAGCAGGATTCAGCCTCAGAAAGTGTGTTCTTTGCTACAAACAAAGATGGAAATATTTATGTCCCGTTTCTTCAAACAGGACATTCACATTTTTACCATTTATACATCAAGTAAAAAAAATGTCTCCTTTGAATATACCTTTATTAGTCCCACAAGGGGAAATTTCACACCAGCAGTAATACAAAGAGTATGGAAAAAGAACAGAGCAGAACAGAACAGATACACAACAAATTGAGTTCTTGCACAACAACAAATTGAGTTCTTGCACAAGATGGACCACATAGACACACACTTTCCATAGCACACAAAAGAAAAGTCTTACATATGCACTTCAATTATAATTTCTCCAATTTGGACACTGAATTTTGACCATTCAAGCTCAATTTATCCAAAATAGATGCATATTCAGAATGACTTGCTCCATGTCCTGATGATTTAACTTCCCCTGAATTTCAACAGAGAGGTCAAATAATTACTCGACGACTTTGTGAGTGTTTTCGGTGCAGCTCATGGGTTTCTTTTTGCATGTCAAAAGTGTTGATTCCTACCTTACAGTCAGTGGTGGCATCAGTTAAGAGGTAAACTCTGTGTTGTGCGTGTTTTGCAGCTGCGCACGGTTTACACAATGGCTCCAGGTCGTCTAAACAGAACGTGGACAAGCCTTCTCCATGTTCCTTGCACCACTCTGAAGAGTCATCTGAAGGCTGAAGCTTCACAAGGTTATCTGATTCAGCTCTGTGAAGGACTTCATTGAGAGGGAAAACGTTGTCGATGCAGCAAGTGTCCACATTGGAAGCCATTGCGGTTCTGCCTCAAGTCACAGAATGAATTTCAATAAAACAGAGGGGACTTGGAAGGACAGGGAAGGGGAGGAGCAGTGTGTTTTAGATGTGTTTGTATCAGCTGCATACGTGGTTGACATACATCGGTCTTACCCTTTGGCTTGGATATGTGCTTTACAGTGTTAGCTTCACCAATATGATACAGCTCTGCTTACAGCCTCTATTTACAACTCCAGCATACCTCTTAGATGTTATCATACATCGCTCTTACTGTCAGCTTGACTTTTATGACGATGTGATTTATTGAACACAATTTAATGTCGTGCAGCCACATTCATTCCTCTGCCTTTGTTTGACACCTATCGCTCACCTCCTTCTGAATAAAGTAGTGGTTTATTCACATAATTCAATATTTTTGTACCCAAGTTAGGTGTAATTGAGCTGAGTTGGCATTTGATGGTATTGTTCTGGTGTCTTAAACACCAGCCCCTGTAATTAAATATCAGTAAAGAGGATTTAGAGGTTGTTTGAAGACATTCAACAGTTCTACATTTACAAGCTGCAAAGGTTGAGACATGTCAAAGGTATTCACTTTCACTGACCTATAACATTTTGAGCTGCTCAGACCTTAACACATTTAGAACATATCAACTTTGAGATGACTCATATTTCAAAGTTTCGTGTGCTTTCAGCATTAACAGGTTATCAGTGTTATCACATGTAAACGGTTTACTTTAAATATATATGTGAAGTTCATAAAGTGTAGACAGATATTTGAGTCTGTGCGTGTCCAAAGTTGCATTTGCGGATAATATTTCCGAATGAACCAGACTTGGCAGAACATCAGAACTCTACAGCAGAATCCGACATGACTCAAACGAGCTAAAACCCATTGGCCATGTGGGTAATGTCCCTACATGTGTACATATTTTCCTGTCAAGGTTTTTTTTAATCTAATGGCTTTCTCTGTGTCTTCTTCCTTCACTTTTGATCTGTTTCACTTTAATGGTTATTATCTGATTCCATTGGTTTGAAGGACAGAAATTCAAAGAAAATTACTCAGAGGGGTATTGTGGTCAGTTGGTGTTGTTGTATTGTTTCGAGAGTGTGTACATGTTTTCTCCTCTGTATGGTGCTTTGAT
>JAPTHA010000001.1:12886643-12900767 GCA_029814585.1 Gymnapogon annona
CTTATTCTATTCTTCTTATGTTTTTTTTTCTTAAATATTAACACTAATAATCCCTCATCAGAGTGCTCCATACATCTGATTCTGTGACTCTCCGTGATGGTGGACCTCTTTGTTGATCGGGTTCTTGTTAAAAACAACAAGGATCAGGAAGAACTGGACACAGAACAAGAGATTCAAATGCGGCTGCAGAACCGCATCCTGATGCTCTTCTTTGCATCCGCTTTGAGTGAGAGCTGCCAGGAGTTTGTCCCTACCCTTCATGATTTCTACAAAAAGTTGACAGATGAATTCTATGTGGATCGTGCTGCTCAGCTGGTTCTCCTGTACATTAGGTATAACACACTCTCTACAGACTGTCCAGAAGTTGGTTTGAAAGTCTGTCAGGTACATTCCAGAACTGTTAGCTCTGATTCTGCTCATAAGGACCAAAAATTAATTATCTTTAACTCTACTAATAATATAAATGTTTTATTATTTTTCATCCAAATCAGTTACATAATCAAACTATTGGCACACATTGTTATTATTTATTGTTACCTTTAAATTTTAGCAGTGTTATTATTTCAGCCCTTCTTTGTATTCATCTGTTGAATCATGTGTTGAAAAGGTTTTGACCAACTGATGGTCTCAGCTTAATACTTATTCAACGTTTACTAAAGATCAGCATGGTACTTGCAGATTTATATATTTTCTCAAACCTCCTTTGCAAGAACCCCCTTGGAACTGCAGGAGAACCCCCTGGGGTCATCCTCTCTGTGCTGGGAGTACTGTCTGTATGCTTGTGTGTAGACTGTTGTGTGTCAGTGCTCAAAATGACATCTTTAGTTGTCAACTATATGTCATGGTAACTGGCAAAATATTATTAAATGGCCTATTTTTTCATATCATCCTTCTAGTTGTCAGTAAATGCTCAGTTTTGGTTTCCCTCCTTTTCCCTGAACCACATATACAGAATAAGATTCAAGATAATTTTTTCCATTTGTGTTGAAACACATAGGAATGTTAAGAAAATAAATGCAAAGTGGCATTTCCAATGTGCATTGTATCTGCCGGTCTGTATCCAGCAGCCAAGTGATTTTCATTCTTTTATATTTCAGCTTGGACGAGTCTGAGGAACAGCTAGAGGAGTTCCTCAAGGGGCTTCCCAAGAAGAGCCTGTTTCTGGCCTATGAGGACCCCTACAGGAGGTGTGTGAGACTGTCTCTTGAGCAGCGTGCAGAAGCTGCTGGTACTTGATTGTAATGTAAATATACCCAGCTGCATGAATCCATTAGCTGTATGAATATGTGTGTTCCAGTCTGCGTGTGTCCACAGGGAGTTGAAGGCCATGTTTAATGTGGAAAAGCTACCCACAGTGGTGGTCCTGCGTCCCGACTGTTCCATCCTCACCCCAAATGCAGTGGAGGAAATAGTCCGCCTTGGCCCTGACTGCTACCAGAACTGGCAGGAAGCATCAGAGCTAATCTACAGGAACTTCATGATAACTGAGGACTTTGAAGAGAAGTCCATGCGCAGCTTCACTGATCCTATAAGAAGACTCAAGTACAAAGTGGAAGATGAGAAGAAGAAAGTGAAGAAGGAGAAAAAGGAGAAGACGAAAGGGTGGGATATGGGCAGAGGTGGAGGAGATAGAAATGCAGAGGTGGATGGAGGAGGGTCGCCATGGTGATTGAGACTGTACCGAACAGTTGTCACAAAGATTTCGACTTGGCTTTTTATGACTCTTGTTCAGTGTACGTCTTGAACAGAGAAGATTTATATTGCAATTGCAGCTGCTGAGATCTCACAGATAGTCAGATTTATTTTTAAACATCATCACCGGGATTTGAAGTTTGTAAAACTTTCTGCTGCAAATTCATCCAATAACTTCACTTCATTCTATTTTTACATTGTTTGAGACTATGGCTGTCTGGAGGAGAGCCAAGGCTTCTGCAATATCATCTAGCAACTTCAACTACAAGCAAGAAATGTAAAAAAAAACAGCATTCCAATAATTATAGAGACAATTGGCTCTGTGTCAAACTTATATTGGAATCATAAATAACAATAGTAGAGAGATGTCAGTGAAGCAAATCTATATAAAATGTGAGCATAAATATGTACTAACTCCATATTCCAGCATTCTTATCAGCTGTTTACCACCAAGTTCTGTATACTATCCATCCACGTAAATATATATGAAAGAATGGACCCAAGGCAGTATTTTGAATCAGACAGGTGACAATGACTGTTTCTAGTGGAACTCTTATTTTGGATCAAGCTCTGGTGAAGACCAACAAGGACCTGAACGTTGGGTGAAATCATGATGTGCCTCCAGAATGAAACTCTAATGTTAAACAGATGTAAACAGATATTAAACAGATTTTTGTCCTTTGTTTGTTTTTTTGTTTCTTGTTTTTTTTTGTGTACAACTGAAGATCCGAAACAGAACATTTCATCCTTTTTATATAGAATTGTCAACCTGAACTGCTTTGCTTTCCAGTGCTGAGTGTCTTTGTATATTTAATGCTAACATAGCTCCACTGACAGCGGGTGTGTATATGCCAACGACCAATAAAACCTGATGTAAAACATTATTTAAAGGAACACTGACTGCTGCTAACCATTGCTGACCTCCACTTAGAATTGGCTGTCTTTTTATCTTTCAGTGCTGCCAAGTAAACAGCCAAGCCAAGGTTAGTACCAAGCCAAGTCTTGCAATTTAAAGCTTGTTTTATGACTCTCAGGAGATTATTCCAACCATTTTCCTATTTTCAAAGATGGAGCTCCGTGAGGCAGTTTTTTTAACATAATAATTTGCACCATCCAATCAAAACATGCAGCGCATAATCTGAAATGGATGCATTATTCAACAACATTAAAATTATTTTGTTGGTGACTGTTGTACTTTGAATGTTTATGAAGTCTAGTTCCACTTTATAGACTATAAGCAATCAGAGCCATTCAAAGCCAGGCGAGTGAAATTATGGAAAACTGGTTTTGTACATAATCGGTGATTTCCCTCGAATGTGACACGATGATGTTTAGCGTTTGCATTCTTCCTCGCGTGTAAACTGCATGGATGATGCTTTTATGTGATCAGTTCAATTGGTGTGAAGCAGATATGTCCTTAACATCAGGGAGCTTTTCTTCTCCCTTCCTTCACATCACTTTTTTCTCGCCTGAGATCCTTACACATTAGGGATGGAGAGCAATAGCTGCGATTCAATCTTGTGACAAATGATCACATCAGGGATGCACAAAGGTGTAACTGATTGATTGGCGCGTGTAATGGGATTTATAAATAGCAGTGATGCGGCGATTTACTCCAAAGAAACTGTTGTTATATCCTAGAGGAACGTTTTTGCAGGGGTAAATCTGGAGTTAAAGTAGTATGGAAAATACCTGTACTCATGTTCCAGCAAAACAGAACAGCTCCCTCAGCATCATAATCATCATCATCACCATCATCATCGCCATCATCATCATCATCATCATCATCATCGTCTCCTGCGAAAAAAAAAATGTAAATACAACACATAAACCGAGCCGGTCAAAGCCTGTAAAAGACACAGAGGCCGAATAAACACGAGCCGCTCCTTATTTCATATTCCTTTCTTGCCTACACAGCAGCTCATTGTTGCTCAGTCAGACAAACCTTGATAATATAGTCGAAGCTGATTTTCTCTCTCTCTCTTTCTCTCTCTCTGTGTGTGTGTTTCTCTGTCTTGCGTACATGCATAAACACATAGGCGTTCACACAAAAACACGCACACATAAGTTGCGCGCTCTCGAGTACAGAACGCGCAACAAGCGGACCAGTGGATGGAGAGAGGGAGAGAGAGAGAGGGAGAGAGAGAGAGAGAGAGAGAATCAGGAGAAGAAGAGAGAAGGACGGTTTCGAGGCGAGGCCAGGAACTGGAACCCTTATCTCTCTTGATTGCCCAGCTGTTGTCGTTATTTTATTTTTTAAACCTCATTTTACTACCGGTACCCGCCTTTATATACGTATTAAAACCAGATATTGCATAATATTGCCATCTCCACGCAGATGTGCCACTGCGCCTCACCACGATTCTTCAAGGATATGCAAAGCGCCTGTTATCACGTCGACGTTATTTTCCGTTCAGTGCAAGGATGTAATGTCGGGACTGCGGGAACGACACTGACGAACGCTGTCCGGTCTTGATCGGCTGCAGAAATCGACGGCGAGGGCGCAGAGCGGTCCGGGTCCGTGCGTGAGTGCGTCGATTTGCGTCTCATTTGTATTGTTTTCGTGTGTGATCGAGTATTTTCCTCTCCGCCACCTATCGGAGCTGTAAGGCCCACAGCCCGCATCATCTCCGGGCATGAAACCCGTGGGAATTATGATACCAACGTGACGCACAGTCACACAGCCCAGCGGGGAAGACGTCGAGCCTCGACAGGACTGAGGGAGGAGGGTGTGAGGTCCGGCAGAGCCCTGCACACTACACCGATCACGGGAGGAGGACGCCCAATTGTAGTCGGACACACATCGGGCGAATGACTGCCTTACTGACTGTCGTATAACCCCAGCAAGGTATCGCCCACCGCCATTCACTGCTGAATATTTTATTTTTCATGCATCGGGAGAAAGGGAGGAGAGTACTGTGGGTGAGGGCGCGGACGTGGAGAGACGGGATGCGGGAGACGCAGTGAGCGAGAAGGAGGAGGAGGAGGAGGAGGAGGGAAACCGGAGGATTGACGGTAAGATATGGATATAGGCTATGAGGATGCACCCCGCCCCTCCTCTCTCCGTCTTACTCACTCCCTCCACTCACATGCACACGCTCTCCCCTTCACATGCACACACTCTTTCGTCACATGCGCACACACGCACATATACATGATCAATGCCCGAGTGCCCTGCGTCCATACTGCTGTTGGTGCTGCTGCTGCTGCTGCTGTCAAGGGCCATTTGATCACTCAGGGAAAGGGATCTGATGTGCTGATGTGCCGCTGTGCAGGGCCTCGTACTGCTGGGTTGCCATTAAGCTGGGTCAGTAGTATAGGAGCGTGAGGCATGAGTGCTGTGAAATATTCATGTGCATGTGATTAGCCTCCTCTGGGCTTGAGAGGAGCGCAAGGAGAAAGTGGCATAATCATCCAGGGTGTCCCATGCTGGCTCACAAGAGGGGTTTGTTCCAGGTGGGCTGGATTGTGTTGATTAACACACACCTTTATTGCTGCATTTGTGGTTTGTAGAGTAACCCCCCTCCTGCTGCAGTGAAGAGCGTTGTAAACATGCACACGGCCGGGGGATAAATGCAGGGATTTGGTTGAAATGTATTGTCCCTTTGATTTGTCCATTCACGACAGATGGGAAACTGAGTGGGGGAAAAAAGGCAGCGTATGTGAGTGAGAGTCCATTATCAATATTTCAGAGAGGGGAAGAGAGGACTGGGTCAGTGGAGGAGGCCATGGGGGGAAGCGGGAGTGACCGTGAGGAGGAGACACTCGGAGAAAAGATGCAGAGGAAAAAGGAGACGGAAAGGAGAAAGGCAGAGGAGAGGACCAAGGATAGAGGGATAGGGAGGTGGGGGTTTGTGTGGGGGGGGGGTGCTCTGAGGCTGACAGGACTCATGCTATTATGTCAGACTGAATTTTTGATACGTTTGTAACCTTGAACAAGCCTGTGTACGTGTGTGTGTGCGTGTGCATTATGTCGTTTGTTTGTCATATTATTTGCAGGGTTAAAATTTAGTCTGAGAGAAATGCAAAAGACCATTGATTTGAGCTGATTGGTTTTCGTGTGCAAGGATTTTTAATAAGGTGAGTCACCTTAGTGTGTGAATGTGTGTGTGTGTGTGTGCGTGCATGGACATAAGTCCGTGTGTGTGTGTGTGTTTGTGTGTGTGTGTGTGTGTCTTTTGTTTGTGGATCCGCGCTGTGGATGTTAGATGCCAAAGAATAACAAAGATAACAAGGATCTTTGTCTCTGTGAAAAGATAATTTACACCAACCACTAAGAAGAAAAAAAGCACATTTATTTGCTTAACCCCCCTCCACACACACACACACACGCACACACACACAAGTAGATGCACAATTTGGATGGATTTATTGTCATTTGAATTGTAAAAGCACACATTTGTCTGTTTTTTGGACCGCCAGACGCAGGTTCCGTTTATGTCTCTTTGCATGGATTATAGCCACGAGGGCGCTGGAGGTGTGTGTATATGAGCACTAATACAGGTCGATATATTGGTGTAACAGCAATATTGTGATCCAAGAAGAGACATAGTTGTACTCACAACAGTGGAAGCGTGTAACATACAATACAGTATGAGAGAATCCAGTCGAGAGAATCTGAAAAGCATCATAATGCTACTTACCAAAATAACCATATGATGCTACTTAAAGTCCTCAGTAGTCAGTGGAAAACAGTTCGGTTCATTATCTTTGTGAGGAGATATGACAAAGGGAATCAGGTTGTCATTTTTTAGAAGCTGGACACAATGATGTTTGCTGGAAAACTAATTACTGACAGTCTGGTGTATTTGTTTTCTTATATTGACTTGTGTTGTTCATTCCATGTGGGAAATGGATTAGATTTTGCATAATAATATATCTTTAAACTTTTTTTCAACCTTCTTCAGATAACAGTGTTGATATCCCCGGTTAATTAAGCACCAGACTAATCAAGGTCATTCATCACATAAGTCCAGTGTTACTCTGATCTAGGTGGTTGCATAATACCTGAGGAATTCAGTATAAATATCTGATTACCCATTTTGGCATTAGGCACTCAGTCCTCAACGCTCACATTTCAGTGATCGATTTCAGCTGAAGCAAAGGCTGTTAATGGAAGGAGGACAGTCTGCTGTCACACCTCACAATTTAATTTTTGTTCATAATTGTACAGGATTAATCAAGAGAAACAGTTGAAAGAAACAATACAACATTCTGAAAAGAAGACAAGGCTGACCCACTGAAATAATGAAATATGACAACTTATTATGGGCAAAGATGTCAAAAATCAAGTATGAAATGCACTTTAACACGGTCATTTGAATTGTAAATGTATTAAAATAGACCAGCGCTGCCTGTGTTGCTTGTGAACATCCATCTTATGCATCATTTACAAAGTACAGTTCTCTCTCTGCATACGATCAATGCCAGACGTTTCATACCCAAACCACAGAGGTAGCGTACCTCATTTAGGCAGCAGCAAATCATTTTGTCTTGACTATTCAGAGTCCTTCTCCTGTTCCGAACGACCCTGTTCTATGTCACATTCACTCACCTCACTGTTCATTGGCGTTCACTTCATGAAACTTTGCTACCCTTGTGTGGAAGCGGGCAAAGTTAAATAAAAAAAAAAGCATATATTTCACCACATCACACCCCTCACTGCTTGTAAAAATCAATAAAAAGCCATAGCTCTATGCCTGCTATTGTTATAAGGCAGTTTTGCACATTGATTTCAAACAATAGCCCATATCACTGAATCTTAAATAATGCTTCTGCTGCACTAAAGCTAGTAAGTAAATGAACCTTGGACGAGGCAGTGTGGAAAAATGTAGAATTTGCCCACAGTAAAACAAGCATAGTAAGAATATTAGAGCATGTGTGAGCAAGAGGCGAGAGCATTTTCATAAGGTATCAAATCATTTTTTTTCTTGAAGCTTTCAACAACAGGACAGATCCAATGGATGGAGCCAATCATGGAGGCCTGAAAATGTTGGCACAAGACACATAGGGCAAACAAGTGCAAAAGGGCAAATAAACGACAGGCGAAAGGTCAAAAGGGAACAAGTGGACCTGTTAGCATGCTGGGAAACAGGAAGGATAACCACAGCTGTGGTTTGAATAAAACACGGCACACGCTGACGTTAGGAAGGGAGTTCATCAGTTTGGGATCAATCTGAGTCTACTGTAAACGAAACTACAAATGAACACACACTCTGGGGAGTTCAAAGGAAAGAGTGACAGGACATTTAAGGCAATAAAGGCAGTGTGCTCCAGACTGAGGAAGTAAATGTGTGAGGAAATTCATCAGCATTTAATCAACTTTCTTTGACTGTGTTAGACAGATTTACTTCTTCAAAATCCAACAAAAGTATAGACACACAACTTAATGAACCGCCTCTGCCCACTGCACCCACAGGCTAATAAATAATTTAATGTGTGTGATTTCAGTTCCAATTCCTTAAAAAGTCAACAGTGAGCAAAACCATCGACTGTTCATCAAATAAAATTGAATCAGAATACTTTATTGATCCTGAGGGAAACTGAATATTTATTATTGATCCACCATTTTAATATCAATATCAATACATGTCAATAATTGAAATAAAATGGAGTTATTTACCCTTTCAATGAGTATGACCCATTTGGATGTTTAGAGTGAATGTGGAAACACCATCATCTACTGAAATATCGATTCACCAGTCGAACATGTGCAGTTTGATGAATGATGACAGATGGAGATACTTCTTTTTACTATGATGATAATGATGTGTTTTACTGAAAACTCACTTGTCCTTCAGTTTTCTCTAAATTATGATATAATAACCTCTGAATTGAACTCTAAGCTCTTGTGAACATCTGCATCTATGATCAGTAAATTGAATCGAACAGTGAAAAACCTAAACAGCGAGTCGACTAATAATAGTTACATTTAATTTTAAAAATTTAATAGTTTTATTTCTTTAGGTGTTAAATAGTATATAGGAAAACAAATTTGTTAGCAAGATTTTAAAGATAACGGAGCAAATTGGATATACTTGGTCTCATTAATTGATTAAGATTTCACTCTAAATTCCCCCACCTACATTGTACGCTGTTATATTCTCAGACAGGACCTTAATGCTCTGAACTTGGCCCTGAACGCTGCCTGTGTTTCCTACCTGCAACAACCAAATGATTGGCAGAGTGCGACACCTCCATTCCCCAGAGTCAAGCATTGACCAGACAAACATACAGCCTCTAAAACCCTTTAAGTGCTTTGACTGCGGTATGTAGGCCTGAGCCCTGGGGGAGCTGTAGAGGTCAACAGTCTGAAACAAGCTCGCAGTCACAAAAGGCACTGTAGTGGTTTTAATCCTTAAATATCATCAGCCACGGCAGCCAGGAAAGTATTGCCACTGTTGTCTTTAAAGGTGTTGCAGCCAATAAAGCTTTTCCTCGTCTCTTGATTATTGTCTCTATTGCTTTGCACTTACACACACACACACACACACACACACACACACACACACTGGTTCTTTCATTAGGAACATAACATTACAAGCCTGTTTTGTCACGTTGTGCTTTGTAGCGATCTGCCCTCGGGCGCTGATAGCTCTCTGACCAAAAGAGGGAGAGGTTATTCTGTTCCTGTCGCTTTGCTGATTTTCCGGTCTGTACCTCGACCAGCGTCTTTGATCCTGGTTTGTTTACACATCACTGGGAATGATTTCCAACAGGTTGACTTTGATGGATTTTTAATTTTTTTTCCCCAAAAGCTCATGGCACTTCTTTGCGAGAGTCTTGTTTGATATCTTTGCCATTTCAGAAATAAAAATGACTTTGCTGTCTTAATCACGGCTGGTTCTGTTGTAGTACTCATGTTTGGATGATGTGATTTTTGTTTTGTGTATAAAATATTGGATATTTATTTAATATAATCTGATCAAAGTTCTTGTTTTGCTCCATGAAATAAAACAATCGAATACCAACTGATGATGAATTTTCCCCCGCTATTTAAACAGAAGAAAAAAACAAGTACCCACATTTCAAATGCTTGAGGCATTTGAAATCCTTGACAGTGTGGAAGGTCAGGGATTATGCACTCATTCACACTTATACAACTTCATTTTTCAATTTTAGTGGAGCCTCAAAAGTTTTCAGCGACTGGATTGATGAATTCTCAGTACGGTAATTGTTTTTGCAATTTTGCATTAGACTTTTAAGACATTTCCAACTGATTTAATGTGGTTATGGTGACACCTTAAAAACAAGTTGGTTTTCAATTCAAATAGAAGGACACATATCGAAGCACATACTGTATCTCCACCAAGGTCCTGTGAATCTGCCAGTGTGTTATTTTTCCACTATCAGAAGTGATGATTCTGCGAGCTGCATCAAAGTAGAATCAAGAATCAATGTCCATATAATACCCTCCAACCAAGTTCTTGAAAAAACTTGTATAGTAGTTTTGTATAATCATATACACAAACAAACACACACCTGCAGACAGACATAAGTACCACTGCCAATTTAACTGCTTTCAACACTGACAGGACTGAGTAAAACCAATGACTTCACATGTTACAGGTTGGCTCATGTGGTTGCTGGCATCAACTGGTCAGCACCATGACATGAATTTCATGGTTCTCCAGTTTCTTGGGTATTCTTATGGGTAATGAAGTTCTTTCTAGGAAATTAAGGTTTTCAGCTTCAGAACACCTTCTTTCCCCAGTTTTAATAAACCAAATGCTAAAATAAAATACATTGTTTTACTTACTTCCAATTAGCATTAATGTGTTGTATGCATGTTTATTTTGTAATGTTAATGCAAATTTAATAATAATTCATCAATAATCAATATTGAAAATGGACACAAGAAAACTCTGATCTTTATTTTGTTGTGTGACTTCATTTATTTCATAATGATTCATAATGACCTTATGGGAAAAAAGTTGAAACTGTTTTAGATGGACAGTAAAAGTTGATTGTCACCACCACAATATAGATTAATATGGCAATACTCATTATCTTGATATATTTTTTTGTGTTCATTGAACTTAAACTAAATATCTCAATGATTTCTCAGAAATGTACATATGTCCACTGGTATTATAATGTCAGTTCCAATTGTTTTTAATTTCCTTCATTTATATAATATTGTACTACCATGTGGTAATTGTACATGATCAGTTAGCAAAAGATAATATAATGTGACATTTATTAATGATCAATGTCAAATACTCACATTTCCACTATGACCACCATCTCTTTCATATTGCTTGGTCCAAGTGCACATTTTCTGTAGCTAAAGACTGTTAGATACGGTTGGTATTTTAGGTCAAGTGTTTAATATTCTAAACATACTGTAAATGCAGTGTATATTCTCATATGTATGTGGCCCAGTGTATACATTTACATTAGTGCTTGTGTGTAATTTATTTCACTTCAGGCCAACTACTATCACTCAAACTCAGTTACGTAGACGGTGTTCCTCCAAGTAGGCCGACTAGTGGCCGGGGGCTGGATTTTGGATGCAGGCAGGGAGCATGGTGCTGCAAACAGGGGGCCTGGGTGTGTGGCTTTGTCAAGGCCCATCAGTGTCCTTGCTCTACTTACTCTGCATCAACACTTAAGGGTGTGCATGTGTGTATATGTGAGCAAGAGAGAGAGGGAGTGGAGGGGAAGGGGGTTGCAAGCAAAAGAACATGCTGCCATAAGGGTTTTGGATGAGAGGCAGTGTGTGTGTGTGTGTGTGTATGTGCATGTGTGTGGTGAAACAGAAAGCAGTCTAGTAGTGCAAGTCTTTTATATGGTTTACATGATGCGTTTACATGTATGTACCATGTTAGTCCCAGGGCCTTTGTTACAGTCTCGTTGGTTGAGTGGACTTAAAGAGTGTAAGGGTCTCACTTCCCTTTATTCTGTGTGTTTGTGCGTGCGTGTGCACTCATACAAGCATGAGCCTTTGAATGCATGTTGGACATTTGTTGAAGAGTGACCTAAATATGTCTGCCATCATTACCTAACAAGAAGACGGAGAGAAAAGGAAGTCACAAATAAAATCATGCCACTACACATGGATGGTCGCCATGCTCACATGCAGACACACACACGCTCACGCATGCAGACACAGTCACACACACACAAAGACTAAATATCGTGCCCACACTGCAGCAGTAGACAGGACTGCCAAGGAGGAAAAATAAATGTTATGTCGTGTGTGTTTGTGTTCAGCCTGGATCCTCCCTTCTGTCCGAGGCCAAGAGTTCAACCTATATTAAGGAGTCATATTACTGTTGTTCTCCCGCAGCTTGCCTGCCTGCATCCCTTATGTCCCCTCGTAAACCTCCACAGCACAGCACTGCCCTCTGATCACCTGCGCTCTCAGTCAGCTGTTTACCTCATTACCCCTGCTGCGGAAGAACATGGCAAACTAAAAGACATATCATCAACTGCGTTAACTGCATTAAAACAGGATGAATCTTGCACCTAGGCTGAATTTGCATGTGTTTAAAGACATGCTGTGTCAACTGTGAACTGCAAATGTGCGTGGGCTGACTGCTTACCAGCACCAGAGACTGATACATAGATAGTATGAAACACAACTGAGTTGGGGAAAAATAACTCATATTTAGGGTTGAATATTATCCTGTGTAATAGGAAAAAAAGGGTAAGGTCAGGGATGGTCCTTATTTAAGACTAAGTGAGAAATAAATTGTTGGAAAAAGAATTGAGTTTGTTCAGCTCACATTGTTTTGCTTCAAACATGGAATAAATGTCTGTGTCAGTGTATATTCTAACAATTTATTTGTAGCTACAGAAATAAAAATAATTTTGAAAACTGAGGAGTAAGACTCAGTGTGGATCCAAGCCAAGGATAGAGTCTGTTTATTAAGATAATTTTATGTATTTAATGAATGCTTATTTAAAAGAGAATGCACAGAAATAGAAATAGTGAAAAGCTGTTGTCATCCTAGGTTACAACAGAAAGTAAAAACCATGTTTATGTTGAGATATACACATCACACATAATATACAACAACAGTAACATACACCAGCCACTGTTCCCTTTGCATAGCATAATATCATCTAAGAACTGTATTTAATGAGTAAATGTCAATATACAAAACCATAAAATTAAATCCAAAAGAGATAGGACATAAAAACAGAGTAAATCCACAAAATAAAAGCACAAAAATGTAAAAAGCAGCATGTTTAAAGGATGTTTTTAGGAGAGACATGACTCTGATATTCTTTTCAGTTTTCAGCCTGGATCCTGGATTAAATGGTAGACCATTGCCTGGTGCTCTCAAACTTTACTCAGGTTGATGTGGGATTAACAGTTCTAAAATATAGCTTGGAGCTCCAGAAGTAATCAATAAAATTTTATACTCAAGCCTAAGACAAACTGGTAGTCTACTTGGAAATGTTAAATAGGTGTGATTGTGCCTCTGGGTCCTGAAGGTCTTTAACACCTATAGATGTGTGGATTTAAGGTTTGGGCAGGAATAAAAGCTGCCACAATAATAGATTCATGTAGAAATAAAAGCATGAGTAGCATCCATTATACTCTGACCAGAGGGAAGGCAAGGGTTAGTTTCTTTAACACTAGCAGTATAACTATTCGTTGAATTCATACCAAACTGGGTGAGTGACCTAGAATAGATGTCATTACATTTAAAGTCAAAGTTCAAATTTCGAATAATTTATTTTTCATCCACAAAATGCGAAATATGTGCAGGGGGCGGGGTTTGTTGCGCCTCGGAACCACTTGTTCACCATGTACTCTCACATTATAGTACATTCAGGACTCTTGACAGGATCACGTTGGAACGGCAGTGGTTTGATTAGTCACTGATTCATTTATTGCTGGTACGCTAAAGTCCCAGCAACTGATAGACAAGCACGTAATGTTTGTTTTGTTCATGTGGTTCATGTTTGTCTTTGTATATCAATGAATCAACTGTGCAGTATTTTACAAGAATTTAGATCAAAGCAAGAATTTTAGTAAATCTGAAGAAAGGAGCAGGTGTAAGATCTTACTCACTCACCTTCATTCATTTATTCATTCATCTTCCAACCCGCTGAATCCTTTTGCAGGGTTGTAGGGGTCACTGGAGCCTATCCCAGATACTCAAGGGCGAAGGCAGGGGGGTGACCCTGGACAAGTCGCCAGTTCATCACAGGGATCACTCACGCACATTCATACAGGGATGGGCATGATGGGTGAAGTGTCTTGCCCAAGGCCAAAACAGCACATGATCAGGACAGAGTGGGAATCAAACCACCAACCCTTCGGTTGTTGGACCACCTGAGCTATAGCCACCCCATAGATATCTTCTTCTTCTTTCGACTTTTCCCTTGAGGGGTCGTTACAGCGAATCACTGTCCTCCATCTAACCCTGTCCTCTGAATCCTCTACTCTCACACCAACTACCTTCATATCCTCTT
>JAPTHA010000001.1:12912578-12939760 GCA_029814585.1 Gymnapogon annona
TATCTATCTATCTATCTATCTATCTATCTATCTATCTATCTATCTATCTATCTATCTATCTATCTATCTATCTTTCTCAATTTATGCTGGTGCAGGTTGCCTAGCCGCGTGGATGGTACGGGCTTTGTGGTGTACGATGGTGCTGTGTTCTACAACAAGGAGCGAACGCGGAATCTGGTCAAGTATGACCTGCGGACACGCATCAAGAGCGGCGAGGCAGTGGTGGTCAATGCCAACTACCATGACACCTCTCCTTACCGCTGGGGAGGGAAGTCAGACATTGATCTGGCTGTGGATGAAAACGGCCTTTGGGTAATCTATTCCACTGAAGCCAATAATGGACGCATTGTGGTCAGCCAGGTAGGAGAAAAGAAAACAGAGAGAAGAACGGTAACAAAAAAAAAGAAGGTTGCATCCCCATCTGAATTCTCTCACCCCCCCTGGCTTGTTCCTTATTTTGCAGGTGAACCCATACACACTCCGCTTCGAGGGGACGTGGGCCACTGGCTTTGACAAACGTGGGGCGAGCAATGCCTTCATGGCCTGCGGTGTGCTGTACGCAGTCCGCTCAGTCTTCCAGGACGATGAGGGTCAGGCCGATGGCCGTGTTGGCAGTGACATGGTGATCTACGCATACGACACCAGCCGTGGACAGGAGCTGCCTGTTCAGATACCCTTCCCCAACCCGTACCAGTACATCTCTTCCATTGACTACAACCCCAGAGACAACCAGCTCTACGTTTGGAATAACTACTACGTGCTGAGATATCCACTGCAATTCACACCACCACCGCCCACTAAAGGTGGGTTTATCTTCTGACTTTGACTGGATTTCACTTGAAAACATTCTGTCTTTTATTCTGTCTGACTATTTCTCTGAAATGTTATCACGTGTCCCAGGATGTACTCCATAAATAACAAAATAACAAGCAGAAACATGTAAACAACAGACCTAATAATTATGTTAAATCAGACGTTTCAAATAAGTGGCTGAGGTGTCATCACAGTGACTGCTTATTGCATACAAACACTGAGGTCTACTTCCAAACACTGACAGACTGAGGAGCAGTCTGTTCACTGGAGCCTGTGGGATTCTAAATGTTCAGTTTGAGGGCACGTGCTCACATTCTTCAAGTACAGCATGTGATGGGTCAGATGTTACATTACCTTCCAGATGATATTTGTCGAGTAGAAGCAGTTTTTGAGTTGATCCACAATCTGTTCAACATAGGAATACTCAAATATTTGACAATATGCGTTTTGTTAAAAGCATCTATTTAAACGAACAGGAAATTCCTGGGTGTTTTCCTTTTGAAACCGCCAAATTTTGAAACACCATATAGCGGTTTCATTAATGATTGGATTATTAATCAATTACCTCGATGTCATGAGTCATTTGCAACTAGATTTAAGTCACCATTCAATTACTGATCACCAATCATTAATCAATCAATGCAGTTATGTTTGTGGATGAATGTGACCAATCTAGTGACTGGATGTTGTATTCATCCGTCAGGTCCTCTCTCCTCCCTGATGACCACTGTCCGCTCCTACACCGCCACCGTCGCACTGACCCCTGTGCAGCCTTCAGCCTCTCACCCAATTGGGGTTATTAACCGGGGGCCTTTTGACCAGAGGCCCATCACAGCCATGGTCCCCCTGACACCACGTCCTCCTCTGCGTGTGCCCTTGGCCCCTGGGAGCCCTGGTCAGGTTGGAGGGTGCGAGGGCCGGGTGGCACGAGGGGTGCAGTGGCCCCCAGCCCTGAAGGGAGAGACAGTGGAGAGGCCATGCCCCAAAGGGTCTCTGGGTAAGTGTGGGACTTACCCAGTCTGGTGTGTGTGTGTGTTAGCACAGTCTGCTATGTTTCTCTGTCACGTTTCCCTTTGAACTTGCCTTCAAATGAGATAGAAGACAGAGAAAAAGAGAGATGCCAGTGTTTAGAGAAGAGGGGTTTGTCAGCAGTTCCTCTTGCTGTGCAGCTGTCTTCGTCAGCCAAGCTTTCCCTCAGAGGAAAAGCTTTTATGCAGATTATGTAGATAAGCTCCTGGTACTTCTTGTCTCCCTGTAATCACGCGGTTTGGACATGGGTTTGGTGCTGAGTTGATGTTAACACCAAGGAATAATCTTGTCTTAGCTAAGAAAAAAAAAAAAAGTCTTAATCTTTAACCTCTTGTTGAACTACTATGTAATGGACAACATTAGCCTTTCTATAAATCAGAGGTGTGCTCTGAAAATTTGAAATCTGAAATTTGAAGCTATTTGATTCAAGAAAGATCTCACCTCAGCATCACCTTTATAAGCCATTACTGAAACATCTAAAAGAGCAGTTTTTATCCAGAACTTACATTTTGTTAGTGCACTATGTTACATTTCAGATCTTACTAATTACTAAATTGCATGCCATGCCTCAGTCACCATGTGAAACGATTTACAGGATCCTGTATAAAACACACTCCTGCCATAAGATTAGTGTATCAGCGAATTTTGTTCAATTAACATGTTATAATAATCTGAAGTTTTTGATGTTTTGGTGTAAATGGCATGTGAAAGAGAAAATTACAAAAGCCTTATTACCTAGGCTAAGTAATCTGTAATGTTCACATCGATAAGCAAAAAGTCACTGTTTGGCTTTAAAAAAAACAAAAACAAAAAGCAATATGTAATAGCTTCTTAATGCTAGCATTAATTAGTGTTTGCTTTTAAGAGCCCAATTACAGAGCTTTTAGAATAGTTAATAGATAGGCCTTCTGTGATTTAAAGTGTTTCCAATTTTCTTTTATTTTGAAAGGTTTTTATGCCTGTGTTGTTTGACTGACTCTATGTAATCTATTACATAGACCCAGTACTGTTTCAGTAGTGTTTATGACCTAAAAATGCGTGGGGAAAATGTGCAAGGAAGAAGTGATTTCTGATTTGTCTCTTCTTTTCAATAATAGAAGTCTTCTAAGATGTGAACTGAGTAGTTTGACAAGATGTCCTTTACTGTCGCATCTGCCTCTGCAGGTATCGCCTCCTATCAGTGTGTGTTGTCTCCAGTGGGTTGGAGCTCCAGAGGGCCTGACCTTTCCAACTGCACATCTCCCTGGGTCAGCCAAATCGCACAGAAGGTTAGTCACACGTTCACAAACTTGCATGTACACACAAACGCACATACTGTGCAAATAGCCCAAAGCCAGTCGGCAGTTCTCTCTTAAATGTCAAGATATTTGACATTATAAACACCCCCACCTCACTGTAGATTAAGAGCGGAGAGAATGCAGCCAATATTGCTGGGGAGTTGGTCAACCTGACCCGGGGGCGGATCTACGCCGGTGATGTCAGCATGTCTGTTAGGCTAATTGAACAACTATTGGACATCCTGGACTCCCAACTACAGGCCTTGAGACCAGCCAATAAAGAATCTGCAGCGCGCAATTACAACAAGGTAAATTATGTACTTGACCTTTACTGGAAATGGAGCTGGAAATGTCAGCTCTGATGACTCTAATAATATTCTGTATATGTTTTTTTTTTTTTTTATTTTCAGCTACAAAAGAGGGAACGCACATGCAGAGCTTATGTTCAGGTAAGTAAAGATAGATAGATAGATACATACGTACATACATACATATAGTCATACATGTGGGGATAGATACAGTAACTAGATATATCTGTTGATATATAGACAAATGAATGATAAAATAATCTCCACCTTTTGTCTCAGGCGGTTGTCCAGACAGTTGATAACCTTCTCGGTCCAGAGGCCCTGGTGTCCTGGGCAGATATGAGCAGTGTGGACCAGTCACGCTCCGCATCGCTACTATTGGACGCAGTAGAAAAAGGAGCATTTTTATTAGCTAACAATCTCTACGAGGGCCGGTTCAGTGACAGGGCACCAAATATTGGTAAGACATCTTCCCAATTCTTACCTGTATCTCTTTATTGTTTGTGAAATAATAAGCTCATTCATTGTTTTGTGTGTATATGTGGGCAGATCTGGAGGTGTATGTACTAAATACAGAGGCAGACATACAGGACCTGACATTCCCTCACTCCTACGACAGCGACAGCATCCTCCAGATCTCAGCTCTGGCCCTGCAACAGTACAGCAATAATGGTGTGTGGCACAAAGCTAATGAAAACAAATGAACATTCTTTCTGCGTGTATTGTATGTACTGTAAACTGTGAACAGAATGATCGAAACATGAGTGTAATATAAAAGCACAGGAACAGAAACAGGTATAATTTGGCTTCTTTCTCTCCTCCTCCTGTGCAGGCCAGGTGAAGCTGGTTCTTTCTCTCTATAAGAACCTGGGTGCGTTCCTGACAACTCAGAACTCGACACTGCGCCTGGGGCTGGGTCTAGGTCAGGGGTCAGAGGTCAGGCGGAGGAGTCTGGTGGTCAACTCCCATGTTATCTCGGCCTCTGTTCACAGAGGCTCCAACAGAGTGTACCTCTCTGAGCCGGTGATCTTCACTCTCAGGCATCTACAGGTGAGTTCACTCATAGATTATCATAAAGAATATCAAACTATTGACTTAGACTATATGTAATCACTGTAGTGTTCTACCTGTACGATCAGATGTTAAGAAGTTGCATGAAGTTTCATAATACGCAAATACTTCCATGAAAACTCAACCTCCATAAATGTGTTTTTAAACTATTGAATAAATCCACTAAGTTACTTTCCACACATGTCAAAACAGTGATCAACTACTGAAATTGATGCATAATCAGGGCACCCAATGTCCCAACCAGAATGTAATGGGTTTTGGTGTTTTTCTCCACAGCTGGAGAACCACTTCGGTCCAAACTGCTCATTCTGGAACACAACAGGGGCTTCTGGGAGCGGCAGGTGGTCCACTCAGGGCTGCCGCCTATTACATACCAACAACACACACACTACCTGCGCCTGCAACCACCTGTCCAGCTATGCTGTCCTCATGACGTACCAGCAGCCTGCTGTGAGTAATGCACCACTCAAAAATAACATTTGGCACAGTCTAAGTTACTTTAATTGAAGTCTGCTGTGGGTTTAAGACTACAAACTCAGGTGTTCTTCTTTGATGCGCGTGGAGGAGTGTACACAGACAACCCTCTTGGTGCTAATCTTAACTAACCAGAGATAATGAGACCAGAACACTGACTTATACCGTGTTTTAGGAATGTAGTTGAATCTCAGCCATGGGTTTCAGTTTTAATTATTTGTTATTATTCGGGCAGGTACCTTTTAATTAACTTTCTCAATTTTACAAGCGCTGTGGAAAAAAATGTTACCTTTCATGCCTTTTATCCCCTGCCTCCACTTCAGGCCAACAATTTTACAATCCTAACATTGCGTTCTAAGAAGCCTATGTTTTGTGATGTCATTGTGCTAAACAGCAGCATTGCACACAAATTTTGTCAGCTACTTTTTGTCTGACTAGTTGTGGTCCCAAAGGTGTCTGGTGGAGTTTCAAGTATTACCTTATTTTCAATGTATTTTCATTTTGGATTAACAACAATTTACACAGCAATATACAGCGTGTATACTTCAGAGTTATGGCATAATTATCTTGAACTAATGCTGTGCCATTACAAAACTGTCGCCTCTAACGTTGGAATAATTTGTTTTCAGGTACATCTCTCTTTTTATTCCTATTTATAAACATCAGTAATCACCTTTTACCAGGTGTAATGATTACATACTGAGTTTCAGGTCCACTTTATCTGTCTAGAATTAATCACATTGTCACAACACTTTCATGAGAAAAGGAAAAAAATAATTATTCCAAATTTATGGGCAACATTTTATGTATAGATATTTTAAATTACGCTGCCCATTTTTTCTTACATGGTGCGAATGACCTAATAAGATATAATGTAGATAGAATTTTTTTTCTGTATTTTCTTCCCCTTGTAAAATTTACTTTTTCAATTGTCTATTACTATTCATGACTGTAATGCTGGGGAAAAATTTCGATGTTGTCATGGAAGAAGGTGAATGAAATAATCACTAAAGTAATAACTTTAATGATTATTTCATTATTTCATGTTGCATCTTTCCCTCAGCAGTGGTTGTTATATGGTATCAGTCGAAGTGTGCTGATATGGAAAAAGCAACCACCCTTTATTTTGTCATTTATAGTCATTAAATGTGACTTTTCATTGATGTTGCATTAACCAGCCAGTATGTTCCCATAAGATATGAGTGGATCACACTGGCAAAAAAGAGTGTATTAGAGACGGACGTCACAGTCAAGACAGAGACAGAGGTGAACTGAAGTCCAGCTGTTCACAAGCTTGGTTCTCCTCTTAAATTCTGCATTAATGTAGGTCAATGTTCCTCGAAATCACATTCATATATCTTTAAATTGTAAAGAGTGACATTGTAAAATTGTTTAGAGTGTTGCAAATCACTGAGGGATCATGATGGTTGGTGCTGAGTAATAACAATATCTTTCAATTGAGACGATCAACATTTATGTGCAGCAGAAATGCAGAAGAGGTACTGATCAACAGACACGTAAATTTTTGTTTGCATATTTGTAATCAGAGTGCATTTGATCTTCCGTGATTTAGAGTGACATATAAAAAGCTAATGCGTATGTTAATAGACCAAATTCTGAATATGGTGATCAATTAATTTATGCTAATGCTAATACAGTGCAGCAGTCTCACTTTTATATTATTTATTTGTTGTGATTAAATGAGGGTATATAGAGAGGCAAAAAGGTAAACTTGTACCAAGAAAAGTTGAACACGCTTTTTATTCGAGACGAGATAACAAGAAGTGCTCTCCATACGAAGACAAAAAAAATCATCCTTTTTTTTCATGTAAGATATTTATCATTCCCACCCCGTCCCACCCCCACTGTAGAAAAACAACCCTAAATAAACAAAACAAATAAAAGCAATAGTGTTCGTAGATATGACACTCTTCTGGTATAAGTAAACCCCCAAAAGAGAGAGACGAGTTTGTCTACAAGCCAGATTTGAGAGCAGATGAGGTTGTGTTGGGCTGTTTATAATACTTTTAGTTTCCTAGTAGAGTACAAGAGGTATCTGGACACTCTGAGCGTGTATTTAACATGTTCAAGACTCAGATGGAGTATGAGGTCGCTCCTCCATAGGGAGGTCCAGGGCGGTTAGAGAAGGGGTGGAGTGGGGAGGTGGTGGGGTGTGGTTTCACTGCAATAGAATCCCTCGATCAGCGAGTATAGAGCAATCAATGCTATAATATCTTTATGCTTATTGATCGTCTGCTGGTCAGCTGGCTCTATTCCAAAGACAGCAGAACAAGCATTCGGTTGCAGGTTGTAGTCATAAAAACTGTTGACCAGTCATCAGAGGGGAGGGTCATGACGGAAACATGTGTGTTAATGTAGCTGGTAATTCTCATCCACACTTTAATAGGCTGTGGCTTGGCTAGACTTGAAAGGAGCACGATGCAAAACCTTACATAGAATTACAAGAACAGGACTTTCTAATGATTTCAGAGTCCAAATGGTTGTTGTGAAACACCAGTGACCTCCAAAGCAGGGTGAACGAGCCCGCAGAGGCAGAGTAACCAGTACTGACGGCTGTGGCTGAGGTCTGCACACTGTCCTCCACACTTTTGTCCTCCTGTAAAACTATGTGGACAAGCATGTGCACAAATTTGTTTATTTATTTATTTATTTTGTAAGTTTGGTTAGTTGGTAATTCAGCCATTCTGAAGTAAAATCCGATAAGATTTGTGTTGTCTCATTTTTCTGGCCATATATATATATATATATATATATACCTTGTGAGGGAAAAAAGAATTGCTGTATAAATTCTCAAATGTTTAGATTTTTTTTCCTCTGTTTTATGGGTATTTTTTTACTCTGACTGGAGGTTTGTGTCACATTGAGAGTCTATGCATCTGTTCCTGGGATGTTCCCAAAGAAACCTCAGCAATATGTGGATGCAAAGTGAAATACTAAGGCGTTAGATCTGCGGTCCTATGTTGGTGCAGAGAAATGTACATTTACCCCCGACACTATCTGACTCTATCCTTATATATGTATCCATTGACGTGCTGAGTTTTGCAGTGTTTTACAAAATGTTATTTAAAAAAATCAGGCTCGGAGGGGGGTGTTAATTATGGGTTGTAATCGTAAGAAGGAGTGGAATGAATGCTGCAGGGTGTTATGTCTGCCATGAAATTGAATGAATGTCCTCTGTAAGATGTTCTCTTTGTTGTGTGTAACTGCATTCAATTCAGAAGGTGTTACGCAACGTACAAAGACACGCACATTTTTTTCCACATTCGCTGATTCTTAAAAGCCTGTTGCCAGTGCAATGTCATGAGTGCAAAACATATGCTGTCTTTCTCCAGCAGTCTGGGGTCGGTGTTGAAGAGCTTCTGGTCAATGTGGTTTCCTGGGTGGGCATCTCTGTGGCTCTGGTGTGTTTGGCCACCTGCCTTACCACCCTTTGCTGCCAGGGGGCACCATGGCACACCGATCACAGCACCATCCACTGCAACCTGTGGGCCAACCTGATGTTCACTGAACTGCTCTTCCTTGTTGGTGTCAATAAGGCTCAATACATGGTGAGTACCCTTGTAACACTATATGGACTCACATTTGAGGTATTAATAAAAGAAACACCAGGTCAGTGATTTAGACCTTCAGTACCCTGGTTAAGCATTCATAGAAAAAACATTACTCTGTCTGTATTCTTATCTGTAAGAATAGATATTTTAGATCACGGTAAAATTGTTAGAAAAAGAGATGGTATACAACGATATCTAAAACTTGAATTTGTCGCAACTATATGAAAAACATTTGACAGTGTATAATACAATAAGTAGCCATTGAACATGTAATTACCAGACTGGACCTTTATTGTGGTTTGATTCTTTAATGCATCGTCCAATGAGATCTCATACATTTTTTAGATATATTTTTTAAATAACATCTAAAAGCACCTAGTTACGCCAAGAAAAACAAATCTCAAGATGATACTTTCCTGTTTCTTCAACTCTTTAGACCAAATGGCTTTTGTTTCCACATCTGCAGGTTTTGTGCTCCATCATCGCCGGCTTGCTGCATTTCTCGCTGCTCTCTGTGTTTTGCTGGTTGTGTCTGGAGGGAGTGGAGCTCTACCTCTTGCAGCGGGAGGTATTTGAGGGAAGGAACTCCAGGAGGAAATATTTCTACCTCTGTGGCTACTCTATTCCTGGACTGGTTGTGGCTGTGTCTGCAGCCATAGACTTCAGAGGATACGGCTCAAAGGCTGCGTGAGTGCATCTATTTATAGCCTCATCTGGACTCTCCGACTTAGTACTGAGGTGATTTATTCATGTGTTTCTGTGGTTGTGTTTTTATTTTTTGTCTTTTTTGTGTCTGTGTGTACACAGATGCTGGCTGCGAACAGACAATTACTTTATTTCAAGCTTTTTAGGTCCTGTAGCTGTCATCATAACGGTTGGTTTTTTTGACACAAATACAGTATTTTTCTTTCCCTCGATTATGAAATTTAATTATGTTGGTTAATTATTTATTAACACTGTCACTCTGTACTCCATACTTGTCCTTTTACTCCAGTTGAACCTGGTTGTCTTGGTGATGACCTTACATAAGATGCACAGCACTGCTGCGCTGAAGCCAGACTCCAGTCGCCATGACAACCTGAGGTCAGTGCAATGTCCCATATTGATTTGTCAAGTGCATGAAGCTGCTAAATTGCAAGCAATAGCTGCAAATACATCCTGACTAGAATACATATAAAAACTGAAAGAACACTGTCAAGATTTGAAAACGAATGCAGATTGTTATAAATTGTTATATTATTATATACTTTGTTTAGAGCTTTGTCATAAAAGAAATGCTTTCAAAAATGGAAAAGAAAGGGAATTTTGATTACACAGAATTGAAGAAAGCCTCTGTTCTTTGTTTTGTTACATTTCTGCATTCAGCCAGAACTTAAAGCAATCCCATGTAAAGAAAAAAAGCTTTTAAGATAAGAATAAAACACACGCGACTTTTTGACAGCTGATTAAACTCTGTAGTCCTAGCATTCTCATTCATTCATTCATCTTCCAAACCCGCTTTATCCTTTGCAGGGTTGCGGGGGTCCTATTCAGAAAAAAACAACTAAACTTAAAATTATTGTTTGAATGAAAGAAACAATACACAATGACAAACAACATTTTTACAAAAAGAAATGGATTGTGTATATCATGAATGTCCACATTCATCATATACAAATGCCCTTACAATATTAATCATTCTGCTTTATTTTTGCGCTGAGGAAAGCTTCCTAACGGGCGAGCTTGATAGATTTGAGAGCACATGATGGACATTAGCAACATGGATACAACTCTGTCAGAAACATTCAGTGTAAGTTCTGTCACGGTCTCTCCGTGTCCTTGCAGGGCGTGGGCGGTGGGCTCCCTGACCCTGCTCTTCCTGCAGAGCGTGACCTGGTCCTCAGGCCTGATGTTCCTCTCCTCTCCATCACTCCTTCTGGCCTACCTGTTCTCTTCCCTCAACACGGCCCAGGGCCTCCTCATCACCATACTGCACTGCACCCTCGCCAGGAAGGTCTGGCCTCTTTTGCTCGTGAATGCACTGTGTCTTTTACATTAGTTTGTCATGTGCAGCATAGTCATGCATTTTAATGTCACATGCAGGGGCAGAAGGACTACGGCCGATGCCTGCGTCTCTCACAGTGCTGCGTGACTTCATCGTCCAGCTCTCCAGACTCAGTGAAGGGTGGTGCTCTGCGCTCCAACAGCCGCTACACCAGCAGTCAGAGTCGGAGAGCCACTGCTAACAGACAGGTCCGATTCAACACCATGCACTTACTGTTGTGAATGTGACAAATCCAGGCTGTGATGTGTAGAGTTACACTCCAAATTGTGACTCTTTACATAAATTAGGCTTATTTGCCAATACATGTCTTTTTAGCATATGAAATATTTAAATGGTTCTATTAAACACCACAGAAACACAAGATCACAAATTGAAGAAGCAAACAAGATGTATTGACCAATACATTGGTTGATAATTACAGGTTAAATAAGTTAATGTGACATTTTAGCGATTGACAGCACCAATGTAACTTATTGTTTCTTTATCTTTCATAGTTATTTATCTCCCTGAAGAAAACTACATAACAAACATAAAAGCACTTGCTATTTGAAAGTCTTCCAGTTCTTCATCACATTATCTTTGAGTGAACACTGACTTACCTGTGTAAATGTATGAAAAAAGAAAAAAATAATATAATAAAATGAATATAACACAATGGATAAATATCTACTGCAGTGCATGTCAAGACATATTATGCCTCTACCTATGCCAAGTTTGTCTTATATCAGGAAGTATTGATTACCAAAAACTTTGCGCATGATTCATACTGCCAAGTCTTTTAGATGAAACTTAAACTACACAGGATGGCTTGTAAGTTGTAGCAATCAGTATCATAACTTTATCAGTACACAAACACAATTTATTTTTTGTATTTTGTTTGATTCTGCAAAGTGATTTAATGTAGTTATTTAACCTTTATTTTACCAGGTATAAAATGCTAATTGCTAAATGCTAAAATACTAATTGCTACTCTGCAAACTCATTAGTAATTACACTTATGAAATAAATGTCGCGGTGAAAAAAGTACAGTCTTCGCCCCTGAGATATGGTGCCATCAAAGCATAACGGAATAAAACTAAATGTATTTTCCACCTGTGCACTGCATGTATTTTTTCTTCCGAGTCAGTTTTAACCTTGGCAGATATATTTCTGTTTCAGAGCCGTATAAGGAGGATGTGGAATGACACTGTTCGCAGACAAACTGAATCCTCCTTCATCGCCGCCGATGTTAACAACACCCCCACTCTTAACCGAGGTAAAGGTTTGTTCTCTTCCTTTTCTTATTTTAATTGCTCGTGCCATCTTTAATATTTATTTCTTGCTGTCAATTCAAGCTGCTTTGGGGAACCATTTCCTCACAAACCCAGTGTTGCAGACCCACGCTGGAGCTTCTCCTTATGACACCATGCTGGCCCAGGGATACAATCAGCCCTTCACCTCCACAGGTCTATCTTATTACAGTTTGATGGGGCAAATGTTTTCTATTTCTTTTCTTCATTTTTTTCTTCATTTTTTCACTGGTCGGTTAACTGTCTAGGTTAACTGGTCAAGTGTGTCATTATTTGCATGGACACACTCGGCCTTAAAGCACATTATAGTCAATACTTGCACCACACTCAGTACGGTTCATTTGAAGCCTAATATTTGCTTGATGTTCATCTTAGTATTGCTTTTTAGAAACGAGATGAACAGAAAAGGTTATACCAAGAATATCTGTAGGTTCTTCTGTAAAAGATACATAGAATACAGATGACAAACAAATGTACTGTGTACAATCCTGACCCAATTTCCTCTATACTGAACATTTTCGTTGTGGCCTATAAATGACTAAAAGAATAAAACATGTCTTGTGTTTGTATATGTAATTGTATAACTGTTTAGAATCTTCTGTAACTGTGATGCCCTGTGAATTTATGTTTGGTTTTTTTTTGGCCCTTGATGTGTGTGTCTGTTGTCTGTTTTTTGACTCTTGCCTTCTCTGTCTCTCTGTCTTATCATGGACCAGTAGGAACCTTCAGAAACAAGCCGAGTATGAGCTCTCTTTTATTGTGCTCACTCAACCAGTCACTGAGCACCTCTTTCTCGTTCACTGTGGTTAAGTTCATAGACGATCTGTGCAATATTTGCACACAGTAACTGTACATAGACCATAGAGACATAATAAACATCTCTTCCATGGGGCAGTTACCAAACATTCCATCAGTATTACACTTAATGCTTCAATCTTGAAAAGCCACCCCCTCAGTAGACACATAAACCTTAATGCTCATTCATTCATACATTCATTCATATAAATGTCATTTATGAATATGACTTTAAGTTTATTTGTCCTTCTCTAACTGGTATTGTCCTCTTTTTTCCTCAGAGGGTGGTGTATCCCAGAGCCAGGAGTCCTGTGGGTTGGACAGTGTGTGTCTCAACGGAGGCTACACTCCCAATACGTTTACCTTGCACGGTTTAGGGTCCACACCTGGGTCCCGGGCTGGAGTTGTGGGCAGCTCTGACCTTCTGAGGGAGGGAGGAGTGGGGATAGGGGGTGATGACATCTCTCCAGCCTTGCTAACTCCCCACGGAGCAGATCTGGGCGGCAGTGCTGGAATGCGCCGCAACTTGTCTGATGCTGCGGCGTTGGAGAAGATGATCATATCAGAGCTGGTGCAGAGCAACCTGCGGCCCTCTGTTCCCATGCCCGTTCCTCCTGAGCGCTACGGAAGCTTAGCAAGACCTCACCACCACGACAGGGCAGCTGTCTCTCACACTGCCACACTAACTCGACATGTGCAGCCGCCCCAGGAGGGCTGGGCTTCAACAATGCAGCCGAACACACGGCACAACACACAGCAGGAGGGCTGGGCACATACAAGGCACCACACACAAGACCCTGAAACACATTCCATAACACGTGGGCCAGATCACGCCACGACACCGCGCTTACAAGATGGCTGGACACACTCACGTGTTTCAGGAGAATCTGAGACCCGAGAGCTTAAAGACGGGGACAGATCGCAGCTGCAAGGTACTCTGGGACGTCGAGGGTTCCAGGACAGACAGCAGGCACGTCCCCCAGATGTCCAGGCTCGGCCCTACTCCACCCTCAGCCGCACCCCTGGTACCTTGTCCCGCCACCGCAGTGGAGCTGAGTCCGGTGCAGGGACAGACAGGGACAGAGATCGTTATCGGGACAGACCACTACCGCCACCTCCCCCTCCTCCTCCGCAGGAGTCTGAGCCCCTGTACAAAGCGCTGGAAGAGCCACTGCTGATGAAGCAGAGGGAGGTGGGGGTTGAGACATGGAGAGGTGGCCAGGATAGAGAGAAGGATGAAACATTTCTATTAAAAAGGGATGGAATAATGGAGGAATGGAGGGGAGGAACCGAGAGAGTGAGAGATGAGTCTTTCACCTCTCAGAAGAGTATCGAAGAGATGGATGAATGGAGAGGTGGGATGGAGAGAGGGAGGGAAGAGCCTATTTTAATGGAGAAGAGAGATGGTAGAATGGAGGTCTGGCAGGGAGGCACAGAGACGGAGCAACAGGAGACTTTTATCACCCAGAAAAAAGACTTTGGGATTGATGGATGGCGAGGTGGGATGGAGAGGGAGAAAGAAGAATCCTTGTTTTTAAAGGACCGAGAAGGATGGAGGGTCGGCATTGAACGTGAGAATGAGAAACAGAAGGACAGAGCGCTGGATGTTTGGAGAGGGGGGATGGACGTCGACAGGGAGGACCCTTTCCTGTTTGAGGGCAAAGATGGCAGCGCAGATGGAAGAAAAAGAGGCAAAGACCGGGGGTGCGTGAGATACCACGGAGACCCTGATGATTCCGACAGTTTTGCTCTGCCTTTGACCCCCGACCTAGACCTCGACCCTGATTCCTCACCTATCTACGCAAGGGATTCAAACCCCTCGCCTCTTTACCCCGGAGACCGCCGCTCTCCACCGCTCAGCATCTTTCCGCGAAGCTCTCCGCCAACAAACATCTTTGCTCCACGAGATACTAACTCGCCTCCAAACAATCTATACTCTCACCACTCCCCGCAGGTGTACAGCCGCAGCAGCTCCCCTCCACGCTTCTACACCCGCACCTCTCCTCCTACCCTCTCTTACCCTGACAGCAGCCCCGAAGGCCAAGAGGAGGTCAGCCCCCCTGGACTGCCACAGCGGCCCGCCCTGGAACTCCCCTACAGCCTGGGGCGTCCCCCTCTGGGGCCACGGCCCAATCACCTGCAGACCTTCTACCAGCCGCCACCACTGGCGTCCAACGGAGAGGCGGTGTACACAGCAGAGCCCAGCTCTGAGGGAGACGACGGACAGATGCAAAGGGTGACGAGTCTGTGACTAGGGCGGTGGTGATTGGGGCATAGAAACCAGGGAGGAGGAGGAAATTTGCTAAATAATAATACATTAAGATCAAATTGATGGAAATGATGATGAATCTGTTTAGAGAATGAGGTGACACTGATAAGTGGTGATGGATGTAATGACGACATGACTGTGATGGCTCCTCTCTGCTTCTATCTCCTGATCACCACGAGATTTTCCCCTTTTCATGTTTTGTTACTTTTCTAAGACTGTGATCCATTTATATCTCTTCCTCTCCCTGTCCTCTCTTTCCTAAACCCTGCTGTGTATTCCTGTGTCATCGTGCTTATTATTATTAGCCCATCATCTAAGTTACTATTGGTTGATTGGCTGGGTGTCGCCCTTCCCTGTAGCAAGCAAACAGTGTGTCAAAGAAGCACTTGTGTGTTGCCAAAAAATCCTTTCAAAGAACATGTGCATGACTTTATAAGTGGCTTTACAAGGCTACATACTGTAGGAAGGAAGTGCTCAAGCGCCTGAGCGTACGTGTGTGACTAGCTTGAAGAGCATGCGTGAGTGAACGAGTGTGTGTGTGTGTGTGTGTGTGTGTGTGTGTGTGAGAGAGAGACAGTGAAAGGAAGCGTGGTCGAGAGAGAGTGTGTGTATATACATCATTCTTGTATAATTAATGTATCACAGTGAAGCATTTTATCAATATCAAAGGGGGCCTCTTGCACACATCCTACTCGTTACTGATTTTGAACTCTTGAACAAATCCCATTTTACATCCAGGCCAAAACCTTTGCCTCCCCTGCCACTAACTGTTGGTGATGGAATTTGTTGCCATGGAGTTTGTCATAGCAACAGGACTCTTGTCTCCAGAGCCAGTCATATGAAACCTCAGAACTTTTCTGCAACCCCCCCAGATCCTTGTACATATTGACCTCAAGTGTTCTGATTGTCTTGTATTGCTATTGAAGTTCAAGTAAACATGTGAAATAAATGTTTCTGTCTTTCTGCTTGTGTGGATGTGCAGAATGAGGTGGAAACAGAGTCCATATAAGTGATCATTTTAGACACCAGTGTGACCTGGTATGGGGTCAGTACCACCAAATGTATGGATAGGAAATGAAATGCACCTTTCATGTTGAGACACTAACGTTGGGTTTGTATGGGAATTTGCGTTCTTCATTTGAGTGATAAAAGGCTGTTCTGTTTATTACTGTAACATCCTGTACTTCAGCAGAAATTCAATATACTTGAATTTTACCCAAATATTTCCATTTATTCTATATTTTATCCTACTGTTACATTGCAGAGTAAAACATTTTATTTCACTAAATCCCTATGATTTCATGTATTTCATGTAACACAGAAGTATATAATTATAACACCATCTGTATACGCCATCTTACTTGTTTTAACATAACTTTTTCTATACTTGTGGAGTATTTCCTACATTGTTTCTGCACTGTTATTTCTGCTTTTACGGAACCAGGTCTGAATATTTTTCCATCTGTGCCTCAATTAAATAGACAAAGGTCTGTCCATCACTATTTCTGAGTGTTTGCCCAGTGAGAAAGAGTGAAGAGTCAGTAAACAGTTTTCAATTCATGTCCCAACACAATCACTGAACAGAATTGTAGAACCACTTGTGTTCCTTGTTTTGAATGCATTTATCCTTAACTTTAAATCCACTTTATTAATCATGAATTGTGGATGTTTTACAGTAATCAGTAGTCAGTATTTACCTCAATGCAAAACCCTTCGTTAGATTAGATATACTTTTAATAGTCCCACTCGGGGAAATTTCAGATACAGCAGCTGAATACAAAGAGTAGAAAAATAGACTAGACAGATATACATCAATTGAATTCTTATACAACATAGACAGTATACATGACTTACGTCCCAGAGATGAAAATGAAGGGCTGTGATGCGTCATCTGGAGCTGAGAGACGGTAGTCTGAATGTCCTCGCAGGCCACCATAGCATAGCGTGGCATCAGCCGCTAACAGCTAACCGCTTACAGTTCAAACATAAAACATTCATAACCGCAACAAACAGATCACAAACCATAATGCCATCTCATTCACACTCATTGCCAGTCACCCCCCTCTCCTTCACCACCACCTGTTCTTCGATCCGTTCTCACCCGTAGGAAACCACCAATGCAAACGATAGACCAATGTGCTGTCCGTTGGCAAAAGGTGTCCGTTAACAGCAGGAAGCTGTCCCCTTGTCCTCCCATTGCAGTGTAGTTAGTATTAGCCGTTAGCTCTTCCCATCTTGCCGGTAGATCCTCCGCTACCCCCAAACTGATGGAAAGTTTGGCCATACAGTCCCCTCCACACCTGGTACCTCCCTCCAGCACTGCAGTCGCTCCTCTGATGCCGCAATTCCTTCAGAACATGGATTGTAGACGGCTGTTGTAGCTTCAACAGCTGATCCCAACTGTAAAAAAACGGACTGGCTCACGATACGTCCGCTGGGGTATCGAAGAGGTCCATGAGCATAGTAAACAGGCTACTACCCTCAGAAAAACTTCAAAAATTACACATGTCCATGTCGTACAAGAGTCCAATTAACACGACCACAAGAATTGAGGCAGAAAAACTTAAGTAGCAAAAAGACTTAGAGCCGCTGTACTATGCTACCTACAGTGGCGCCATCTTGATGACGTTATGACCCTTCAACAATAACTGTATTTTTAGTCTTGCAATGGATAAATATGCTGAATAAGAGTATCAAGAAAAAACACCATGTTATAGTAAGCAAAAGCATTTTATTTTAGGATATGGTGGGCTCTATCAGCATCAGCCGTTTCACGAATCATACAAAGAATATGTTCATGGAGTTTTAAAAAAAGATCAGTGTATGTAAAATCGGAAACACATTTATTGAACAAGGACGGAGTGAGTAAATTCAAGTTCAAGTGAAGTTACATGGACTTCGTTCATCCAAAGAGTGACAACATGTTAAATGACCATTAATTCATTCCTGACGTACCTTGTGGTTTTGGAATAATTATCAAAAGACCATATGAACGACTGATATTACTTGGGAAGGAGTCAAGTCTGTTGCTAATGGTTACACATCCGCAGGTAATTATTGCTGTTATGTGCATCAATGCAGTCTCCACTTCTAAAATACAATTTGATTATGTGCTAATAATATGCATTGATGGATCGCAAGTGTAGCACTGCAACTGTCACTTTATGAGGTCTTTTTTATTAGGTATATCTAGTAAGTGTAGCACTGCAATTGTCACTTTGAAGTCTTTTCGCCCCAGGATGCATAACATCAACAACTTACGATAGCATGTGTGCAAAATGAGTACACAGAAGAAAAAACTAGGTAATTAAAAAAAAAAAAAAATCCTCTTTCCATTTAATGACACGTGCTCTTGGACAGGTAAGCAGCTTTAGTAACATCCACGGCATTATAAAAATGTCTAGTGTTCAAATATCAACTATAGTTTATGCCTGGACGCTCTAGTCAGTCATTTATCGATAAACTGTGTGCAAGTTTATACATAGCTTATCTGGGATAAGACATCACTGTGTACAATCAATCACATCTACAGATACAACTCACCCCAAATAATGTTTTGTTACTATTTGTGCTTTCTTCAACACTTACATTCATTTTATGCAACAAAAAAACACTACAAGATATACATGTTTGTATAAAATATATTTAACATTCCAAGTACCAGATTAATAATACTAACATAGAAAAAGTGCTTTTACAGTATCGATTGATTTGTTCAAAATCAGTCTGTTGACATATCCGACATATGACATATCCGAGATGACACTCAAGCTGAGCAGCAGCCGTCATTAAGGAGAGGAACAAAAAAGAATTTAATGATTCCTTATTGATTCTCTTTCGGTGAGAAAGTAAAAGAGTACAAACAGGTTTTTTTGCATTATCTGCCTTATATATTTTCACTTTTGCCAAGAAAGTACAACATACAGTATGCATAAATAATATTCTGTTATCATTAACAGATGATTCCTGGCTCCAGATAGTCACATACGAGATGGCAATCAGGAATGTTAAGGTCAAAAGAATCGGTTTTTCGCTTCTCATCTCTATCCTTCATAGTTTTTAGTCCGACAGGTTTTCTTTTCTCTTCCGAGTGACATTGAGTATCATAAAAGGTGGATGCTCCCGTGTTCCGTTTCTAATACTTTGAATATTGAGGTATGTGGTTTGACTTCACAGGAAATGCTCTCACATTCTTCAGATTTCATATCTGCTGAGGCCAGGTGGTAGAGATGGAGGTGGGCTTCAGCATACAGAATGGTGAGCTGACACGGGGCTGTCCAGGGCTTCAGAACTGGAGCATTTAAACATTGATGATATGTAGAACGCCTAAGAAACACACAAATATAATCCAGGTCTTTAGAATTGCAGACACTCAAGATACAAAAAAGAACAATAACACCAGCAGACATACTAACCACCCAGTACGCGGTGAGGCCTCCCTGGATGTAGCCGGTGAGGACATCAGATGGGTGGTGCCTGTAGTCGGAGATGCGGGTCAGTCCTGTGTAGACCGCCAGCAGGATTAGGAAGGATTGGACCACAGGCCTCAGCAGCCGAGCACCGTGCCATGTCAACCGCGCCTGCAAATAAAACTACATCACAGACACAAACATGAAGTCTTGTACACTGAGTGGATTCTACTGCAACTGGTGAGGTGGGCAAATGTAATGGAAATGTAAATAATGTCATGAAAACATTAATAAAAGATATAGAAATAGATACTCATCCCAGGCAGCATTGAATTATTTGACAGAAATTATGTTTCTGTTAGATAAAATATATTAGATTTTAACTTATATGTAATATGAATACAACTTGTAGGACTCAATGGATGCAGGAGTTTTGAGAGCTACAAAATTATGAGAAATGTTAAAATAATGCCATCTTGTAGTGCATGAACATAACTGTAATATTGTCCTATGAAAAATAAAGAAATGTTATTTTATTAATGTTAATAACATTTATAATATATATATATATATATATTTAGAATTTATTTTAACATGACTAAAATTTGTTAAGTTACTTTCAAGAAGAAAGAAAATCATTCTGCTCTTTTTGCATTTCTTAAAAAAAAATTCCCCCCGATTTTCCATTTTAATTGTTATTTATAATTTTTGAAAAATATACTCATTATGCTGGATGTCACATTGAGATCATTTCTGTGTAACAAACTAATCAGCCAGTGAGGTCACACAGGCATAAATAACTGTATACACAGGCATATAAGGCTTTATACAAAGATTGAACTAAATGCAGGAGTCTGAATACACACAAACTAGAATAATAGAAGAGAGCAGTGAGGCCAAGTCACACTCCTCCCACAGCAGAACAAAGCTGTGTTTGTCCCATTCCTTCTTTCAGTCCTATTTCTTCTGTCTCCCCGACTTTCATCATCCCTCTTTTCACTGTTTATTGCGCTGATGATGGCTCTGTGACTCATTCACTCTTATTTTTTATACAGAGGTGTGATTGGATATTGGAGGGAAAGCAAATTGTGGTTGGCAGTCATTGTGAGAGCGAAAAAAAGAGCAATGGAAAGTAATATACTCACTGCTAAATAGAGCATTGTGTACATCGCAAAGGAAGCATGGCCCGAGAAGAAGGACTTCCTAAAAAGATTGAGACAAGCTATTAAAATAATAACTCTGAACAATACTCAACCTTTACATGCATCAAGATGAAAGATGGTGCTGTCCTAGTGGCTGCCTATAACAGCAGCTCCATAACTTTTTTCCTACTTTTAAGTTTTTCTGCCCGATTCTTGTGGTCGTGTTAATTGGACTCCTGTACAACATGGACATGTGTCATTTTTTAACTTTTGGTGAAGTAGTAGCTGGTTTTTGCTACTTTCATGGACCCGGACCTCAATCCAACGTGGGATCGTGAGCCAGTGTGTGTCTACAGCTGAGATGAGCAACAGTGGTGTACACCGAAGGGACCCACGAGTCTACGGCATCAGGCAGTGGGTGTTACATTCGGTGCCGTCAAGCTGTCTGTTGTGTGTTCGTTTGTGCTTTTATTTTGTTTAGTTCCCGTTCTGTCTGCGTGCTTCCTTGTGTGTTGCGACCTTTACCCCTGATCCCCGCACCTGCGTCTCGTCATAATTATTCCCAAATGTTTTCACCTGCCCTTTTCCATCTGTATATAAGGTCTGCGTCTTCACCCCTGTTTTGTTGGACTGTCGTGTGCTCTAGCTTCTGCTGATCCACGTCATCTCGCTGTTCCTGTCTTGATTCGAGCCCTCTTTGTAAGATTGTGATCCCTAGTCTTGTTTATATTGTATTCCTGTCTTGTGTGTTTGATCCTTGTATGTTTGATTCTCAATTCTAGTTTAAACCTCTTCGGAGCGCATTTTGTTGAATTTCTAGATCGTTGGTTTTTCCTCTTCATGGGTGATTTTGATTTATCCTTTTGTATTATTATTTTCCCGTAGTGGGTTTTTTGAGTTATTGATATTTAAATTTATTCCTGTGTTTTTGATGGCGTTTTTTGTTATATCATTGAAAATTAGTTTATTGAAATTAGAATTGATAAGAGTTGCATGTTCCGTAGAAACGTTAAAATAAAAACTTTAATTTTGAAATTGAGAAATCTGCATCCGAGTCCTCTGAGACTGCACGTTACAGCGGGTTTGCGGTGTTGGCATCGTGTGTGCCGCGATGTGGATGAACGAGACGGTACAACCGGGGTTTCCATCGGTTTGGGTGTGTAACGGCTGAGCTATTCAAACCGTTCTACCATCGTGATGGAGACTTAATGGCTATGGAATCTGCTGCGGGTGTGCTAGCTGTACTAGCTGTGCGACTACTGGCTCTTTGACTCCACCGGACTCTTTCTTTTTTTGGTTGGTCTTCCACTGGGGAGAGCGGACCGAAGAAGGGGGGAGGGGGGCTAGAGATGCATGTGAGTGAGTGAGTTACGGATGTGATCTGTTTGCAGTTATAAAACGGTTATGTTTGAACTGTTAGTGGTTAGCAACTGAGAGCGCTATGCTAATAGTAACTGCGAGAACATTCACTTGGTCTCTGCTCGGAAGACATTCACAGCCCCTCGTTATTATCATCACTGGGACTTCAATCATGTCTATGTGGTCCATGTTGGGCAAAAATTCAATTTGTTGTGTATCTGTTCTGCTCTGTTTTTTCTGTTCTTTTATGCTGCTGTGTGAAATTTCCCCTCACGGGATGAATAAAGGTATATTCAATTCAATCTTTCCATTTTATCCGGCTTCATACTTCTATTTCAGAGCTGAGGATTTTCCTATTTAATGGACATTCATTCAAAAATACACCTAACTTTCCTTGTATTATACAAAGTAGGTGAAAATAGCACCACATTGATGGAATCCAACATTCAACTGACCTTCAATGTATAATGTATGTACGTATATGTATGTGCCGGTCCCAAACCCAGATAAATACAAAGATTGTGTCAGGGAGGCATCCGACATAAAAACCCTTGCCAAATCAAATATGCAAATTGGATTTGCTGTGGCACCCCCAGAAGCAAACAAGCCAAAAGTTTATATATATAACTTTTGGCTTGTATATATATGTATAATTAGATTAGCCTTTATTTGTCCCACTTAGTGAAATTCCAGGTTAGAGCAGCAGAATAATAGATAAATCACAGCACACCAAAGATTGTCAAAAATATAAATATAAAAGGAAAGTACAGTAGTGCAACAAGATTCAAGAAAAAGTAGAGAAGGTCATTGTACATTAATTGTCAGTATTATGTCAGTTCCTGTTATAACATCTACAATTTATATAGATATATATATATATATATATACATACATACACACACACGTATAAATGCAGTTACCACTAATGTTCTTAATATTTTTAAGTGCGTTTCGTTGATGATACTTGGAACACTTTTACTTGTAGTGTTTTCCTTAAAGTGATACTACAACTGTTAATTCTACTTCCTCCAGCTCACATACCTGGCTTCCTCCACTAAGCGGTGTTTATGTTGGCTGCAGCTCACAGTTGTGATATAAGTCCCAAGTGTGCAGTTGAGTGACTCATATGTGATGCCGCACACAGACAGGAAGTGTGGTCGCAGCCGGCCCACACTCAGCTTGGCCAAGCTGGTGAGCGACTGTCCGACACTGCAGCCAAACAGGAAGCAGCCCAGCTCCTTGTACAGACATGACACATATGGGTTCCTCACAAAGGCCTTGGAGCTGATGCCTTGGAAACGCACACGGTAGCACTCCCCAAGGGTGATCTAGAGGTTAAGAGACAACATGTCATATTCTGCTCACGTTCCTCACAAGCTCAGACATGGTGAAAAAATGAATACAGACTGACAGCAATGACGATGGTGATGATGATGACTTTACTCACAGTGACCCCGGTGATGAGGATACCGCCGACGATGAGTACTTTGTCTGATATGGCCTCTTTTTGTAGGTAGGGGTACGTGATGCTCGTGTCCCCACATATGAAACCCCTCTTGAATGGAGTCAGTGCCTTCAGCTCAGATGCAAAGAAAGGGAGGGAAGCTGCACGGGAAAGATGACAAAAGGTATGACTCGATATCATAACGATCCCAGGTGAGAGCAGAGATGGACGAAAGGAAAAATGGGAGAGGCAGTTTTAATCCATGGAACTTTCAAAATGATTCATACATGCAGGAGACGGAAGCAGGTTACAGTCACTGCTGGTGCTGCAGCTGAGAATTGAATTGAAGAGGATGTTGTGCACACTCAACCATCTCACTGTTGCTGTAGTTGTATGTAACCAACGATTTGTGAATGTAGGGACACACACACACACACACACACACACACACACACACACACACACACACACACAGACAAATCAAATCAAAGATGGTGCTGTCCTAGTGGCCCCCTATAACAGTAGCTCCATAACTTTTTTCCTACTTTTAAGTTTTTCTGACCGACTCTTGTGGTCGTGTTAATTGGAGTCCTGTACATTTTTTAAGTTTTGGTGAAGTAGTAGCTGGATTTGCTACTTTCATGAACCTGGACCTCAATCCAATGTGGGTTCATGAGCCAGTGTGTGTCTACAGCTGAGATGAAAAACAGCAGTGTACACTGGAGAGACCCCCGTGTCTACGACATCAGGCAGCGGGTTTGCAGTGCTGGCGTCGTGTGTACTGATCCATGTTGTGCAAGAATTCAATTTGTTGTGTATCTGTTCTGCTCTGTTCTTTTTTTCTGTTCTTTTTTCTGCTGCTGTGTGAAATCTACCCTCACAGGACGAATAAAGGTATACTGTACTCAAATCAAATGCAAACCTCCATGATTCTGAACTCTCATCGCATACAGCAGAGGCTGAATGTGAACATGGATACAATCTTTGGCCACATTTCAATGACAGTTTCAATTTCTTGGAAGTTGAAACATCTTTCAAATGTGGCCAGAGGTGTTAAATTTTATTCTTAATGTTGTGTGTAAGACAGATGTATTTCAAATACACAAAATGCTACAATATCTGGTAGCGTTAATTATCATAAAACACGGGACAAAATGCTAAATTGTCCATTGCGCCAATAGACGGTACACATGAGGTAGTTATAAGTACATTTGGATCAGCAGTGTGTAATGTGTATTAATGATGGCAGTCGATAGTTTAGTGCAACTAAACTATTGACATCAAACATGTACATTGTCCATGGCTAGTTCTGCATACATTTCTTTCGGTCTGTAAAAAAAAAAGTATTGACACTTACAAGGAGGGAAATGATACCTTTATCTTTTCACACCGCTGAAATATTCACCAATGTAAGTGAAAAAACAAAAAAAAAAACTAAAACAAAGAGTTTTAAATACCTAACATTTCAAGGCTGTGAAAAAAACTGACAGGAAGGAAATCAGACAAGGATCGCAGAGGACTGGTTTTACAGCACCATAAGGGTGGGAACCCTGACTTTTTCTCTGGAGAACCCATCCAATTGAAAACCCGAAAGAATAGGAGGGTCAAAACACAGCTCCACTGGGAGGGAGCACAGAAACCCACAGCAGCACCAGCGGACGACTCTGGTTTCCTGGATGAATATGAGCTGAATCCACTGAGACTATTGAGACTGGAAAGAGACGAGCGAAGCAGCTTAACAGAGACCCAGATTGAACAGTGCATGAGTGTGAATGTGTGTGTGTGTGTGTGTGTGTGTGTGTGTGTATTGTGTTGATGAGGACTGAAAAGGGGGGAATGGTTTGTGACTGCAGTTCAACTCTTCCCTTCAAAACAAAGAGCGAATGCTACAGGAGACCAGAGCCAGAACCAGCCTCACACTGTCTCTTTACACCCCCTCTCCCCCACCCAACTCCATCCACCAGTCTTGCATGCCTGCACACACACACAGCAGATATAAACACAGACGCAAACGGAGAGAACACAGTACTTACAGCCTTCCCTCTGCACATGTAAATGAAAAAATAAACAAATGGACTGCTCTCCTATAGCATTATGATACTCAAAGCTTTACACTGACTCACATCTACGCATTCACACACCAGTGGGCGGCTGCTACACCAGGCCAGGCCCCACTGCAATCAATTTAGGGCTCAGTGTCTTGTTCAAGGACACTTCAACATGCAAATAGTCTGAGCCAGGGTTCGAACCACCAACCCTTTGGCTCACTGAACGACCCGTTCTACCAATTGAGCAACAGCCACTCTGTTGTTCAAACTATACACTTCTCCATGCAGCTTTTTCCAATTAGCCAGCATTACATAACCACCCTCCTGTCACATATATACAGGCCACAAGGACAGAGGATCGGCAGTTACACATCTACACACGCAGACACACACATGCACATTGTGCATGGATCATGCATTTATTTATTTCTACCAAATACAATTCCCTCTAGTCCAACTCTACCCTGAGAACTGGAGGTTGCCATGGAAACTATAGAATTCCCAGGGTAATCCACAACCCAGCTGGCACAGAAAGATCGGGAGCGCGCATTGGTAGAAAAAGAAAAGTGGAGATTCAAGAGGATGGCGGGGGAACTTTCTTTTTCTTTCTTTCTTTCTGACCTTGTATCTTATTATCAGCCTTAGCTGATAAAACCCAAAGTATTGCAAACTAAGCAGAAATGTGGGGTTAAAGTTAAATCTCGAGATATGTGCGAAGAGGAAGGAATACAAAGGTCATCTATTTCAGCTGTTTTATCCAGGCTTTTTTATCACAAATATATAGTAAATGCATGTACATTTGACTGACTAAGCATGTATGGTTATTTATTGAGTGTATTTGTTAAAAACTAAAATAATAGAAACAAAGTAGAACACACATTACAAGTAACGTTAACCCTAAAGTGTAAGGAATATGAAATGAGTAGAGGAGTGTTTACAGGCTGGTTTATCAAATGTGTAAAAATGCATTCATAGAAAAGTATAGTTACTACATCTGCATCAAAACTATAAAGGGAACTTTTTACCATGTTCACTGACAATGTTGGAAACAGCGGAACACACCTCAACTTTCTTAAAATGAATCCAAATTACATATAAATAAAGAATCAATATAAAGTTTGTGGGGATTTCAGCTGTTGTGTGAAAATGAAAAATAGGCAGATTTATTAGATGTATAAATTTACTCATGATAAACTTTTGTCGGTAAGTTTATGGTCAAATTGATATGATTACATCAACCATCAAGACTTGAGGTAAATAATATAATATAATAATATAATAACAACACACACATGCCAGGATGACACTGAGTTACAGTCAGTTGTCGGGGGTTACTGCTACTTTTGTCATAAACATAACATCCAATAATAACACTTGGACTTACAGAGGAAGAGGCACAGCAGGTCCAAGCCCACCAGGAGTTTTCTTTTGGATAAAGCAGGTGACGGTGGGAGCTCCTTCCCGGCGCCGGTGTCCATCCCCACATCCCCTTTGCTGTCCGTCAGTTTGGGCTGGAGGTTTGCGCCGGCGATGTACACGCCCTCCTGGGGGGGCAGTTTATTCAGCATGACGACGGGCTGCGGACGGAGGAGAACAGTGGTTGGCATCCGAAAGTTTTAAGGACGCGCACGGTTTTAGGGGGCAATCCAGGGTGTCGAGGTTTTATAGCGGGGCATGCACGTGTATGGCAAATAAAAAGGGTTACGCATAATTTTATTTCATCACAATCCAATTAAAGGCTGGTCCCGACTGGTCCGGCGTGACACCGTCACTGTCAAGAAATGCACTGCGTAACGGGGGTTGCGCAATCCCGCAGGGTTAAGGTCTCTCGCTCCCCCC
>JAPTHA010000001.1:12939860-12951862 GCA_029814585.1 Gymnapogon annona
GAATCCAATTTGCGTATTTGATTTGGCAGGAGTTTTTACATCGGATGCCCTTCCTGACACAACCCACTGGACACTCATACCGGGGATCCAACCTGGGTCCCCTGTGCACTAGCCGGTGCCAACTGAGCTATCCAGCCACTTTTACAGAGGGATTCTTCATATTTTGGTATGTTTTGATAGATAGGTCACACACAGGCCATGTGTTTATGGAAAAATCAATACATATTTACTTTATGTTCACACAGTAAATATGTGTAAAAGTCTAAATATAAGTCATGATATAAAACTTACAATGATAAAGTTTAATGATTAGTGATATAAAACTTGGCGGGTATTTTAAGCAGAGGTGATACTTTCATGCATTCAGATAAACAGCAAACTGTAGACTTGGTAATTTTCCTCATGCAGTGGTTGTATCACCCCTGCATCCAATTTGTTTTTTTGTGTGTTGTGGAAAGGAGAGCACAAGACGAGAGCACAAGAGGAGGAAAACACTTAAACACAAATAGATGAAGTGAAAACAGAGAGTGACTTCCCTGTGAGAAAACCCAGCACATCAGCATGATGTTTTTAATTTCCCCCAAAAAAGCCAGTGCACAACCCTGACCACAGAAAAAATGACTCTGGATATGATGACTGAATTTACCTAGTGTCTGAGCACCTGTGTGTGTTGTCATGTATGATAAGCTTCACATAATGAATAGCCTTCAGGGATGTGGTTTTCTATAGTGGTCATGTGACTTCTGTTCACGTTAATGAAGTGGTGATATCCTTCCGCATATGACACACTGCCAGCATCACATTGAGTAATACTGTACGTCAGTTCCTGTGATGAAAGACAGAAAACATAGGCTTGGGAAAACATGGGAAAAAGTTGTTTTTGTCCAAAACAATACATTTTTATGTATATACACTGGCAAAGGTGGCTGAATAATTCTCCAATGAGTCATTTGCTTTAATTTTGGTGCACCGTTTAATGCTGAATTGATACATGTAAATAAAACATCTGTAAGACTAGTTTCAGAAGTGTTTTTCATTGTTTCCTATTAAGTGTGTGCTATGATAGCTAGTAGTGTCTTTATTCAAATTCAGATTAACCCAGATTGTAAAAGAAGCTCTGTAAAGCAGAGTGCAGTTCTTCCTTTCCGCTTATGTTTCTCCCTGACATTTCACTACTATTACCACAGATAATATTCCATTGAGATTATCTGATATACGCCAATGATAAATGACTGCATAACATGTGTGTCCCACATTGCGAAAAGTGATTTTCAACTAATGAATACTTATTTTGAAAATATTAATTTGTTTTTTTAAGTGCTGATAGACAAAAAAATTGTTAGTCTGATACTTCAACAGCTTTAAAATGAACAGAATTGACTTGTATAATTATCTCTCTAATTTACAGACATCATAAATATGAACCTCGCTGTAGATGGACTAGATGTGTCCTCTCAGTCAACGTAATGTCACCAAAGTGAAAGGGCGCACAAAAAAACACACGCTATGAGTTGTTTTACGTTGGAAGTAAAAGTAGACCATTGAGGTCAGGTGTGATGAGGTCAACTTTCCTGCCCAAATATGTCAACGTTTCGGAATGTAAACGTGTGTGATTGTGCACGACAGTGCGCTGTGTTTCCAGACTGGGCTTAGTTTCATAAGGGAACTGAAGACATGGGTTTCCCTGTAGGAGCATATGACCATGCACAAGGTGACTACTGGTAATGCACAATTTCTCGTTTTACTGCATTTCATACTGACTTCCCATTCTCTGTCTATCACTCCTACACAGAAATAGCACCCTCCTTTTTTCCCATCATACCCACTGCGTTATCACAGTTGTCATTCCTCATGATCTGTTGTTTTGTTTTTTTCATGCTTAGTTTGCAACTCTCTATACATTATGTCATCCAGGAAATGCCCATAGCTAAAGTTCCTGACGTAGCAGTATCTTTAAAATGACAACAAAACACAAATGTTGTCAAAGTAAGTATCACGTAAGTAAAACAGTGATCGTTCGAGCTTTTACATGAACCAAAATTATAGCTGTGTTTTTTAAGCTTAGAAGAACAATGACTTAGTGTTCATTGTCATTGTTATTTAACAAGCATTTCCTCCATAGACTCAAACATTCTTTACAAATATTTATTCCACTCACTGATCTGATGACCTCAATGTGATCAGCAAAGACACCTGCCATCGCTCTGGGGATAAACCCCCCCCGAAGGCGGCCCTACCCAGGTGCAGGGGTTTTATGGATCACCAGGAGGGAAAGGCCTCAGCGGTAATTACACTTTGCAGGAAAAACCTGGAAGATTAATGATCACTCATTGTATGGGTTGAAAAATAACAAAGGTCCAAAAGTACAGTTTTGTGCTTTTAACTCTAGAATACTAGAGTTAAAAGACATCTTATTCAGCTATTCTGTCCTTAATAGTCCTCAGATAAAAAGGCTATAGTTATGGCCAAAAGTATTTGGACAGCTAAAGCCAGTGTCTTACAGAAAAGGTACTGCTTCCCTATTATTGTACAAGCACTTGGAACACATTCAAACTACATGGAGTAAGATAAGGACTCTCCCTTATTTGTCTGTCCATATAAGCTGAATTTCCGGTTTAACTTTCATCAGGGAGTGTAGTATGAATGTCTCGCTAAAATCAGACCTATACAGCAAACTGATACGGCTTTTATGTTAGACATTCATGCCTGTGGTCGTAGTCATATGTCCTGTAATAGACCCTTGGTACAGTTCTACTCCAATACCAGCATTAACATTTTAGCAGGGGTAAATATTAACAATGAAAAATACCCCTCCACACACACACACACACACACACACTTCTGCTGTGTTTTGGTGCTCTTCTCCACAGACATACAAAGAAAGAATTCTGCTGCTTGTGCTTTTGTACTGCACTATAATAAAGCTGCCAGTTGATTGGCTGTCAAAGTCGCACCCCAACGGAAGTCACACTGTAAAAAATGACTGTAGAATTAACACTAAAAAAGTGCTCAAATAAACTTCACTGTTAGTGTTGCACTGTTAATAAAAATACAATACACAGTTGTTTATCTAAAAATATTTTTGCGTTAATGATTTAATCCAATAAAGCTGTACTTTTTCCAGGAAGAGCATGTTAACAAAACCGGATTCATATGTGGACATTATGTTTGTTTATTGTTTTGACAAAACACAATTGTAAATTGAAAAACAATGGTGCAATTTAAGTTGCAAGGCAATAATGTTGTGTTTTGTTCATCTTTTTTATTAGTTTTTTTTTTCTGAATAAATAAAAAAATTAACCCTAATTTTACCCCTATAGCCTTGACCCTTACCACACCTCCACCCATAATCCTAACCCTACCTCAGTCTAACAAAAGACTGGCAAAAGTACTGTGACTGAACTTGTCATTGGTTGAAAAACTAAACACACCTCCATGTGCTTCTCTAGCGATGACATATCATCACTTTAACAGCATGTTATGCTAAAAAGAAAGACATTATTTAATCCAGAGCAGACAAAAGAATATGCATTCATTTCAAAAGGTAGAAAGGACGGCCTACTTGTATTCTGTACTATGTGGGTGTGATGTAGATATCAAGGGAAAGTGGGCCACAGGAAGGCTCATAAAGAGTCAATCATTGGTCCAACGTTTGTTTTTTCTTATTCTCTATTTACACAAATTATTTTGCTTCATTTTAACTTGGACATGTACTTATTGGATTAATTATTATTATTTTATGTTAAATTAATTAGTTAATATGTTAAGATCCTAAATGTAATGATCCTCTGTCCACTTTGATAAACAGGTTGAGGGCAGCTGTCAGTTTTGAATAAATACAAACACTGTGACCAAATGCTTTTCACCTTATTTGGGACATTTGTCTTCTTCTGTTACACACACATAAAAACATATCATAGATAAACTTGTCTTCCAGTGAATAGCGTGTATCAGAATCACTTTACCATGATACCATCACTATCATGAACAAAGCTAGATTGTATTGAAATGCACTTCAGTTCGATTCAATGCAAAGTGTCATGGTTTTCAGTCTGCCCTTAGGAGAAATTAGAACTGAAATTAATCATCGCCTGCTAGACATCAGCCAACGTTACCTGTCTACCTGTCTCAAATGACGGCTATAGACGTCAATGGCAGGCAAAAAAAAAAAAAAAAGTGGATGGGAGATGAAGTGAGAAATTCTCCCCAAACCCTAACAAGACCCCCAACACAGAGAGCAAGATCTCTGACAAACAGACAAAAAAAAAAAAGTCAGGAATATCCAGATCTCCAGCATTAAGAGCTGTTTTCCGTAGCACACTTCCTCAATTATTGCAGACAAATTAAAATTTGAATTAAATGATTGAATGATCATGACATTTTGAATAAAGGTATCAGAATTGGAATCGGTGATACCAACCCTTTAGTTACTTGTTACTGGATCACACCAAAACTCCCAGTACCACCCACCCCAAATGCAGAGGACTGAGGCTGTCTTCAAATCTGTTATGCAGATGTATCGTCTGCACACGCACACTCTACTATTTTTTTTTTCTTTCACAATGATGTTGAAATGTTGGAACTATACCTGTTGGAGCGACGCTGTGAACTATTTTTAGACTGATGATGTAACACTCTCTACAGAGACTCTCCCTGTTATCATCTATCTCGTACTCTCCTAGGTGTGTTTTGTGCACTTTCGTTTATTTTCCTCCTCCCACCATCATGATCTCTGTCTTTGTGCGATGTTGACATTGTGTAGTGTTTGACTGTATCGTCCCTTTCGTTTTCCACCACACTTTAAAGCCCCGGGGCAACTTGCGCAACAGCAAAAAAAAAAAAAAGAACGGCGGAAAGTTTGTGCGTGTCGTTTTCTCGCCTCGTGTGAGCGCGCTGAAGGAGTGGGGCGTATGCGAGGAGGCGAGAGGGAAACCCATGACTTCCGCGTTTTTCCTCCGTCCCTGAAACTGTCTGCAAAGCCCACGTATAAAAAGCCATGGCCCGTGGAGGTAGACTGGTCTGCGTGACATCCAGAGGACCGTGGAGCTGCGCGTGCGGAGGATAAGGACAGACCCGTGCAAAAAAGGCTGCTCGCGCACTTTCAAGGCTTTTCCATCGCGTTTTTTGACCCAGAGTTTTAAAACTGGACCGCGTGGAGGAGAGTCTCTCTGAAGTCCAGACGTCTTCGAGTCGATTAATCGGAGGAAACCAGAACACAAATATGGATGTGGAGTCTCTCCAGAAAAGTGGTCGCGGGCGTGGACGTTGTCTGGACACTTGTCTGATCATCTCGGTGGCGGTTCTGTTCGTGTCGGTGACGGTGGTGGCTGTCGGTGTGGTCCTGGCTGTCAGGGACCTCCAGGCCAAAGTGGCCCCCCCTGCTCACTACCAAAAATATATATCCTCCGCTTCAACAGAGCCCACAGAATCCCCAATTTATAAGGTAAAAAAAAAACCAAACACTTCCAATCTGTGTCAGTGTGACTGTCTGAATGGATGCTCTGTTTATTTAAGGCCTATTATATTCACCCGCTTTTGTATCTCTTATGTTTTGTGAACAGATGCAGAACTTTGCCTACCTGACCAGCAAGTCAAGTAAGTTTGCTTTTCTCTGATAAATGATGATCTTATATGTTTTTTCTGCCACAGATTAGTCACACAGCAGTGGAATAGGGTTGATAATGTCCTTTAGAGCTGCAAAGAGGTGTAGATATCCTCTTGAAACCCAGGACGGTGAAAGTTTTGGCAGTTTTTATGCTAATAATTGCCCTGATTGGAAACAGAATAAGGCACAGATTTTTTTCTGTAAATTTTTTTTTATGGCAGTGGACAGTACCGTGAAACTGATGGAGCCTTAAGAGAATATCCTGTCATTTTCTTCAACATAAACACTTTTAATGGTGTGCTTTCAAGATCATTAAAAGGTATCAGATTAGATAAGATTAGATTGAATTTTATTGATCATTTGGGCACAGCCCTCTGGAAGTTGTGGTTCTGACAGGAGCACAACATTGAATATACACCCAGTAGCACAATGCAATTGCACATCTGAAAGTACCAGTAGGAACAAATTGCAAACTTGTAATAAAATAATTAGCTTTATTATATAATATTTTAGTACTGTATAATATTTGAAAATAAATAGATCACACAACATCTAAATCAGGGGTGTCAAACTCATTTTAGTTCAGGGGCCAAATTTAGCCCAACCTGGTCTGAAGTGGACCAGTCCAATAATAACAGAATGACATATCCATAATGTCAACTGCAAACCTTCCTTATATGATGAAAATATTTATATATATATAAATCGTCCTATAAAACAATCTGAATAAGATACACAAGCTCAAAATTCTTTAGAGAAATAAGTATAATTTTAACCATATTATACCTCAGTTTAGAATGTATACATGTACATTACGGTGTACAGATCACAGTGGATCTACAAACACACAAAAATTTTAATAACAGGTAGAATGTGGTTAAAATTACACTGACTTTTCTATAAACGTTTCAGGTTATTAATATTTTGTGTGAAATTACACTTTGTTTTAGTATAAATACAGAAAAAATGCATGAAATATTTATATTTCCACAGAGAGAAACTTGAAGTTGCAAATATTTCTAGGTTATTATGATCATATTTTTCTCAGTCTGTATGTGGAACCTGAACTGGAATTTTTGCAAATATCCTAGATGGGATTTTTCACAAATGATGAATTTCACACATTCATACCATGGGCCAGATTGGAACCTTTGGCGGGCCGCATTTGGCCCCCAGGCCGCATGTTTGACACCCCTGATCTAAATGAAGAAAACACAAATTTAGAAGGGAGTCCAGTGCGGTGTTGTAGGTTGTCATCATGAAACTCAACGAAGAGCTTTTGTCTCCTCCTATAGGTGAGTTGAAGAACTGGACTATGCCAATGGGTGTCATCCACTATGGCGATGGAAACTCTGTGGGAAGCAACTTCCACTTCAACCCAGACCAGCAGCTCCTTCAGGTCAAACGAGACGGGATGTACTTCATATACGTTGAGCTTAATTTCACCTGTGGTTTTCAATGCACTGGCGGCGTCCTCGTCGTGGATCTGAGTGATAAACTCACCTGTAAGGTGGAGCTTCCAGAGGTTGAAGACTCCAAACCTGTGACCAAGAAGTGCTGGGTGGTGACCTGGATGGAGAACGGAAACAAACTGGCATCTCAGATGACCGTACCAGAGGTGGGACTAGACAACTGGAAGCTGGAGCTGAGGGGCTCAGGGCTCGGGATGTTCCTTGTGGACTAAAAGTAGTCCAACCATTTACAGGCACAAGACTCCATATCTGTCTGACACTTATGGACAAAACCAGACAGAACCAGCAGTGGATGGTGTTTGGACTGGTAACAGGCAGATACTGTCTAAGCTATCAGGGTATTCCGGAAGAGAAGGGAACAAATACGGACTAGACACTGCCTTTATCTTTGGAAATACCCATAAATGTTACTGTGTATATTATCTATTTATTTTTTTATGTTGATCTATTTATTACTATTATTTATATTAAAGTTGCTGTTTTTTTAAAATAGGTATCACTACATAAGGTATTGAAGTGCAATACACTTAAAATTCAACTTACTTGTATCATCACCTTGCTAAAATGTTTGTTGTGGTTTTTTTTTCCAGATTTTTCATTAAACAGAAAAATTAACCACTTTCTCACAAGGAGTGGATTTAGACCAAAATATTCTTTTTTTTTATTAGTAAAGAAACTTGGGCAATTATTTCAGGAAGGTGATGAATCTGTAGTCTACGTAAAGTTAACCGTGGCTTTATGATTTATGGGTGATTTTATAAATGCCAGGACTATAAATGTAAGACTGATTAAATGCATGATTGTAATTGTCAAACAACCTTTTCAGGGACCTCATTTTGATCTTCTCTTGTAACGTGTATCTGCTCTAATGATGAGTAAGCTTCTGTGCTTAAAGTGACTGTATTACAATTAAAATATGCTTTAAAAGGATTGGCTGTGTTTTATGTGAGAGCTGAATATTTTTCAAATATATTTAAGGCAGGGGTGTCGAACTCATTTCAGTCAGGGGCCACATTCAGGTCCATTTGACCTGAAGTGGGCCGAACCAGTAAAAATAAATCCATAATAATGTATAAATGTCAACTGCAAAGTTTTCTCTTATGTGTTTTTGAGTGAAATAAGTCAAATTATATAATGAAAATGTCTAAAAACTGTCCTTTTTCAAGCAGCAGGAATAAACACAAACAAACTGAAAAGATAATGGTAATTTGGACTATTATACTTCAGTTTAACATTTACACAGGTGCTGTACATTATAATTCACAATATTTAATAACAGGCAGAATATTGTTAAAATTGTACTGACTTTTAAGTCGTTTCAGGTTGTTCATATTTGTTCAGGTTATTCACATTTTTTTGTTAAATACTACTTTGTTTTACTGTAAATACATGATACGATTTGGAGTTGTGAGTATTTTAGGTTATTATGTTGTATAGTATGTAGTGTTAGTGTTTTATTGGTCTGACCGACATGAGATTGATTTGTTCTGAATGTGGAACTTGAACTAATATTATCATTAATATCTTCAGTGTCATTTCAACATTGCACTGATTCATCTGAAGGGCCAGAATGGACCCTGTGGCGGGCCGAATTTGGCCCCCGGGCCACGTGTTTGACACCTGTGATTTAAGGCCTGAGGAAAAAATGCAAATCCAAGGATGGATCTCATTAATCTGATTTTCTGACTATGGACATGGGCAAAAATATTGAGTGCGTGACAAATGGGGATGTGACATGAGAGCGAGAATGGGCTAATCGTTCAAATGGAATAAATTCTATGGTTCTTGGTAAAGGAAAGTTCCCGGTTCTGACGCAGGCTGTAGCAGAAACTGAAATGAACATCACTTCCTGTTTGTTTACCATACAGTGTGGTTTAGAAAAAAAAAACATGAGTCAGAAAACAAACACATCTGTGCTTCCTGTATCATATCAAGTTGATCTGTTTTATTCACATATCAGTAGTATGTAGTACGCATCATACTAAGCATCATGTGAGATGCATATTACGATGCATACATTTCATTAATAAGAGAAAATGTCAGTTCACGAGTAATGAAAGATCTCTTTAAACAAGAAAAACAAATGTCAGTTGGGGTAAAATGACAAATGACACTGTAAAATTAATTAAATGGAGTTAATCTAATTTATTATATTACACTTTGTTGATTTTTCAGCAGCATTCCAGTATTGATAAATAAATAGATTAGAATTTTTTTGCAAAGTAATCTGTAAACTACACTGTTGACCATCGCGTTGTGATTTTAGACACATTCCTGTTTTTTTTCCCTCTTTATACATGTGATCATCTCTGTCTAGATACAGTGATTGCACACTGCGTCCCAGTTACACTTTATCAACAATAAATCACATCATTTCATTAGAAAAGAGGCAACAGTGTGAACCTGTTATTGCTTTTATTACTGCAGAGAATTATATCAACTAATGAACTTGAATTCCAGTACAGATTAGTCAAACTCCTGCCACCGATGATAGCGCAGCATGTTTTTTTTTTATGCTGGCTGGTGTTTGTTCGCTCCAGCACTAGGATGTTTGTCTGTGTCTCACAACAGGAAATGACCCAAATATCTCACTTGTATCTAAGGTCAGTGTCTATGTTTGTTTAGTGGTAAAGTGGTTACCTTCTTATCTGCCTGTCTGTCTACCTGTCTGTGTGGTTTCCTTTCTCATGCGCTCATACACTCATTGCACACTCACATTTCTTTTTCCACCTTTATTCCCTGCCACATTCCTCCTTTAACCTCTCCTCCACTCTTTGAACTGTACATCTTCTTTTTCAATTTGCGATACCTGTGAAATTTTCCCCTCTACTCTGAATAGAGCTGACTCAGCCACACTCACCCACACACATCAGCACTCATCTACACTTTCATCCTCTTTCCGGTTCATCCTTACGCAACCACATCCTGTATTTCACACACACAATGCCTTGCAGGTGGTTGTATATTTGTGTATGTATACATCTGCAACTGTGCTGCATGGTGTTTGCCTGTCTGGTTTAGATTGGAGCTGATCAGAGTCCAGAGCACTTGCAGAAAACAAGCAGAAAATAAATCTGTGCAGTGTTGTGTTGAACTGTTATGTTTTAAAGACTTTTTTTAAAGCAATTATTATACTTTCTGTTTGACGATTAAAAAAGCACTTTATTTACACAAAATGCATAATAACAAACGATTCATCAAATTTTTACAGCCTGAATATCAGATACCCTTCTTTATCACAAGTATGTGGTTCATAAATAACACATACATTTAATGAATGTAGTATATATTAGATTACCCATATATTACATTTGCCAAAGATATGGCTCGATCAATGTGCAGAGACATAGATTGTAATCAAAAACCGTATCCCTCTAAGGAAATATCATAAAGGCCCCCATGAAACTGTCTGTCGGTCCCAGACGCAATGACTGTCCGTTGTACAGCATGACATAAATTTGATCTCCTTTCTGAAGGCGGAAGATGCCAGCAAGAAAACTGTTCCACAGATTTTCCACATTTGGTGGTTTCTGACTCGGGGGTTCTTGGGTTGGACAGCGGAAACTAGAGGCAACACATTGGAGATGTTACACTGTTGACAGAATACAACCACAATAAAGACAGAAATGACACACAACAACAGAGGAAGGAAATGAGGCGCGGCACTGTGACTAACCTTTTGGATTTCATAAGCTCTATTGGCTTTCCGTAGGCTTTGGTGTTCTTCATGACCCTGTGACTGATAAGCAGACATTCTTTCGCCGCATTGAGATGAACTTTGGAGTACAGGTAGTAGTAACCTTCTTTCTCGGTCATCAACCGCCCGTTGCTGTAGCCCATGTCCACAGTGAAGGCCTCGCCTTGTTTTGCCCAGTGCACCACATTATCTGGCCCCACAGGGTCTTTGGGCCCTACAATTAAAAAGATCGGTACATGTAAGTGCACAGGAAATCAACCGTGACTGTATGCAGTGCAATCAGGTGCTGGTGTTGATAGGAAGCACTAACCCAGCAGGTGTGCCAGGGGCCGGCGCTGCAGCTGATCTGGATGTGGTTGCAGCGTAGGAACCTCATTAGAACCTGTTGAAGAAAAGATGGTCAGATAGATGAAACACATACATCTTTAAATAGTGGAGAAAATGTCGTGGTTCTGTGTGTTTGTATACTGTAGGAATCATGTGGAATGAGAGACATCAGAAATTAAACTGACACTCAAAGCAATACCTTCAGTTTGCTCTCGACTCAGTGCAGGGTTGCCCTGAGACAGGAAAATAGAACAATTATAAACAACCATCAAGCAGCGTAACTAGTTGCATACAATCAGATATATAAAACCACACTTACAAGCTGTGCAGATGTTTGGGGTTTAGATTGGTTCTGGCAGAGAGAAAGTGGCAAACAGAAGAATGTCTGCAGGGAAAAGAGGTGACAACAGTGACAAACGTCACAGGTTTATGATCGTCAGATGCAGGAAACATCCTGCTCGGGGAAATCAACAGAAATGTATATGCAGAAACCTGTGGAAATGTAGATACACCTTTACATATAACCAGACACATAAATAAATGATTTAATGTGTTGGCAAAACATTTTTTAATACAAAGGAAGTGCATAGTTACTGGGGCCAACATTCAGCCCCTATCTAATATTTGACACTTTGTTAATAATTAACATAAATTTTAAAAACAATGCATACTTAATGCAAATCTATCTGTATCATTGCCAAGAACACAATTTTTTTTTACATTTCTTTTTATTATTCTGATAAGTTAAAATTTGTCTGATTGTTGTCTCAAGTGACAGGTGTGTCATAAACATTATGCAACTGTTGCTGTAAAGTGAAGTAATATTAACTTCACATTTACTCGAGTGTCACAAAAAAGAAGAAGTAAAACTAGAGAATGAAATAATTATTATAATTGCCTT